>CAJNDV010005570.1:0-14522 GCA_905221635.1 Symbiodinium sp. CCMP2456 | reverse complement strand
GGGTTTAGGATTTAAGGTTTGGGGTGTAAGGTTTAGCGTTTAGGGTTTAAGGTGTAGGGTTTAGGGTTTAAGGTTTAGGGTTTATATAAGGTTTAGGGTTTAGGGCTGCTAACGATTTAGGCATGTTCTAAGGCCTCCAGAACCCTAAACCCCTAAACCCATGAACCATCATCCCTGACAAACCTTCGAACTTGGAGTTTCCAACCCCTTAGTGGGCCTTAATAATTAGAATAGGGTTCTGGGGTATTTTATACCAAAATCAGATTCGGGAGCCCCCAAAATAGTATAGGCAATTATTAAGGCCCCTATCTCAGGGTTTCGCCGCAATTTGTCTAGGAAAGACATGCTTTCTTTGTTATGCGACATGTAATCCCGCTTATTAGCAGGAACCCAGCAAACACCGTCTTTTGACAACCACGCATAAGCCCTGCACCGTCGGGTGCTCTGTTCCGGGTTTAGCTTGGGGCAGTAATATAGGAGGTTAAATAAGTACCTATACTATTTTGGGGCTTCCTTAGTATACTTTCAGTATCATGGGTCCCAAAACCCTATTCTAATTATTGAGGCCCCTACGTTAAGTCGGGTTATGAGTGCCCCGATCCTGAAAGTAGCCTCAACTAGCCTTTGGGAATTCATCTGGTTGTGTGTTGAGGGTTTGCTGGCGTGGTTTACTTCGACCTTAACCTACCGAAACCTACTTTTTTGTAGGGCCCTTATAAATTCTGTATCAGGATCTAAAACAGGAGCCTACAAAAAGGTAGGTTCTGGCAGCTCGTCGAAGATGCGGGGCTTTGCATTTGGCACTCTTTCATGCAGTTCCACTTCATCCACATTCGTTGGTACCCTAAACCTCAAAACCCTCGAACCCTAAACCAAGCTATGTGGGAGCCAAAATGAGCCCTGAACGTCGGTGGTTCAGGATTATTGTTGCATACTGTCTTGGCCTAAATAATTACCAAGAATATTTTGGGGGTTCCTTGTTATAATTATAGGACAATTCGCCCCAAAACCTTCTTCTAATTATTAAGGGGCCTATTGTAGGGCTCAGAACACGCCGAAAGGAGGCGATCGCTGAAGCCCCAGCACCAAACGGTGCGAGTAGCTCCTTTTGCGAGCCATTCCGGCATCGCCCAGCTGGCATCGTCGCAGGCGGCAGCGACGATCTGCCACAAGGCGCTCTTTGGTTCGTGGTGTGCACCCTGGCCGACAAAAGGTGGAGTGTCTCTTGACCCACCACGCCACGGCACCACATACAAGACGCGCTCTTCTCGGAGCTCTTTTATCCATGGGCCGCGGCCAAAAGACTGGTCAGCCATGGAACGCGGGGTCAAACAACTATCGTGTTTGGCCTGGTGCCTTCTCGCCGCAGGGTGGGGAGCGGCGACGGCCCTGGAAGGATGGAGATCAGAAAGCTGGTCCTGTCTTTCCCACGTATGCTTCGGTCAACGTGACGGCGGACAGATCGACTCTGGGCCCTCATCAGGATGCACAAGGTATTGTGGCATCGAGGAGCTCTACCACTCCAGTCATACAGGCCGCCCTCAATGTCACACGGAAAGCAGAGCAGAAGGTTGTTCGCCTCCAAGAAGCGCAGCAGGAAGCGCAGGTGAAATGGGGAGAATTTGTGGTCAAGATGAAGGATGCTTTTCGCAGGGAGAGAGCCCGTTTCGCTCGCGACCTGGAGCGCCTCGAGCGAGAGCTGGCCGATGCCGAGATCGCCCAAGAAGACGCGCGACACGGTCTTCGGATAGCCTTTGTGGGAGATCTTCCCCACTCGGATGGGAGAAAGGATGTGGATATGACTGCCAAGCAGGATGGTCAAGACGTAGACGCAATGTTCGCCGACTGGGCCAGGGAGGACCACTCGGCCACCGATGCCATGGTCCGACGTGCACTCGCACCCCTGCAGACACCTACGCGGCCTACTACCACGGCACCCAGATCTCCACCTATGCAGTCTACGGTCCCTCCTGGGCTTCCCCACGCGAACATGGGCCCAGTGACGTACGATCCGTACTCTTATGGATTGTCGCCTCTTGCAGCGGCAACTGGTGTGGGGACTCCGGTCCAAGCAGTTCCGCCCTCTCTGCTTCCTGCTGACAGCGCATGGGGGAGTCGGCTATTACGGCCCCTACGCCACCACCTACAGAGCCTCCTCCGGCACCAGAGGGTGCCCTATCCGGAGGATACGGCAAGAGTCCCACATTCCAAGAGCGGCTGCATCGAAGGCGGGCTCTGGAGCCCTTTGGTACCTCCAAGCCCTCGGCCGCGTCTCCAGGGCTCCCCACAGGTACTCCACATGCAGCTCCGGAGAAAGCCTTTGGTCTAGTCGACGACGACCACGAGCCCGGCGACCAAGAAGGACACGCTCCTCTCGGATAGCGGTTGCTTCCCCCGGAAGGACGAGGATCCGTGCTCTCCTTGACGGTGAGGCTATCTGTCTTTTCAGGTGGCTCTCCCCTGATGGCGGGCATTGGGTTTCTCGTTATTCCGGGTTGAAGCATCCCGATGAGTGCAGTGCTCTTGTACAGTTTCTCTGCTGTCTTCATGAGCCTGTACAGGTCAGACGCTGGATTTTTGTGCCTCCTGGCTGTCCGAGATGTCCTTTCCCTGCCGGTCAAATTTGCATCTTCGCCTGCGCAGTTCCTTCTGTTGTTTTGCAGGAGCTGTTCTGCGTCTGGCGTTGCTCTTCCTCGCGAGGGGGAGACAGCCATTGGGTTCTTGGCTTGTCCCCACCTCCTTCGCCGTTCAGCGCTGCTTGCGCCTCGTTGGGTCGAGCCTCGACTTTCTTGGCTCCCCTCCTTAGCTCCTGTGTCAGGTGTGTGCGAAACAGTTGCATCGGTCGCTCAGGGGCAACGACCACCTTTGACACGAATGCTTACCTCTTCCTCTACCGCGTGCCACTTTCGCGTTTGCCCTCCTATCGGCACTGTTTTTCTTCAAGCTGGGCCGGCAAATCGTTGCCCTTCTTGCTGCCCTCTTCTGCGTCATTTTGTGGCTCCCGGGCTCCCGTTGGTCGAGCCTTAATACCTTTTGGACGTTTTCTTCACAGGTGTGTGCGCAACAGTTGCATCGGTCGCTCAGGGGCAACGACCACCTGTCCGTCCCCTACCTTCTTTTCTTCCCATGCCGGTCTCCCCTTTGGGGTTTTAGGGTTTAGTTCCCCTACCCCTAGGGCAAACTGTGCTAATCTGCGGGCTGATCTCTCTGAGGTCTTCCAGCCCAGCCTAGCAGAGATCACGGCCTACGTTTTCTACTGCGCGAATTTTGGAGGTGCCAAACAGCTGTATCGGTGGCTCTGGGACAGCGACCTCCTTGCCAATGCTTGCTCCTCAGCAGCACTGCCTGAGTCCAGCCCTTCCCTTTGCAGGAAGGCATTTGAGGTGCTTATGATTGGGGAAGGGCTCTTGGCTTCCTTTTTCAGGAGTCTTGGACTATGTGTGTTGTTGGCGCTAGGGTGGCTTCTCCTTGGGTCGCGCCGAAGCCGTCCTGCCGTTATGGTCTCAGGTCACAAGGTCTGGCCTTCAATCATCACCCCTTTGGTTCTCCCTCTTGGGATTTGTGCCAGTTGCCGGCCTATTCTTGTTTACACTCGCTGGTCGAATAGGCATGGCAGGCGAGGACTTCGTCGGTCAGATTGTTGTCGAACCGCCGGTTCTCGCATTAGGTTTGGCTGGCTATGTGGATTTCTGAGCTGGTTCGGCCCTTCCCTGCCAGTTTTTGTGGGATCGTCCCTATTCCCTGCGCCTATTTGGGTCATTTCGCTTCCGGCTGCACAAGCTATGACCCGCGCCCCGAGGCCTGGAGATTCGGTGCCCTCTAGTCGTGCGCCTCACGCCTTGCGCCCTGAGGAACTCACTTATCACGTGGGCACTGGTTTTCCTGAGGTGCCCTGGGTTGACACTGATCGTCCTAGGCGTGCGGAGGGTGTCCTGCACCTTCGCGATCTTGCATGGCCGCCTGAGCCTCCTGATGAGGACGTTGCACGTCTGCTGGGGGTCTATGTCTACACACCGCACTATAAGCCGGTAGCTGTTGCGGTCAAGGTGAGCATGCAAGCAGATTTGCACCAGGCCCTAGATGCGATCCAAGATTGTCTACCCGGGACTCCAGATGGTGTTATGGATAGTGTAGTCCCCTTGCAGCCACAACGGCACAGCGATTACCTTTCGGTCATTCGGTTTCCCGCTCTTATCCGGCACGTTGGGGACGGACAGGCTGCGGTGGTCGTCGACTTGACCCGCGTCGGTGGTATGTATTTCGCCACCGTGCTTCCCCGCTTCCTAGCATATGCATCACTTTTGGCCTTTATCGACCCACTCACAACTGCGGAACCTGATACTCTCAGACTCTATGTTGGTTGTCGGTCCAGGCCATGGCCCCGTGAAGCGCTAGTTACTCTCAATGACGGGGTTGTCATCACGGCTGTCCTTCCTGATGTCGAGATTTTCGCTAAGCACAGGCCTGAAGCCTTTCAGGATAGGTCTAGGTGGGGCCCTATGCAGCACTTCTTTGACGTCGCTCTTACGCACGGGGTCTGTGTTCTTTATCGCTCTGAGCGATTTTGTGTGCAGCCTCATCACCACTATGGGGTCACCATAACTGAGCATGTCATGAGGCGTATGCGGCTTGTTCCTGGCCGAGTTGCAATGTGCACATTTCATGTGCCTGATCTCGATGTCCAGGGCCATTATTGCCCCCAAGTTGTCGCGGTCTTTGATGTTCCGCAGTTGACCGATATTGAAGCTACTCGGGAGCGGCAGGATTACTTCACTTTCTGTGACTTCCGGCCACTGGGACTCAAGCCCGCGTGTGTGCACTCCAACGTACCCAAATTGCACATCCCAAGCATTCTCTCTGATCATGGGGTGGAACTGCCACAGGCCCGCTGCATCGGGGTCCACGGTGGCAAGCGCAAAGGGGATTATGTTTCCGTTCAGGGCTCTTCGGTTCTGCTCTTCTTTGCTGAGACTCTTGAGACTGAGTCCTCGTCGAGTTCCCGGGCCCCTCGGCAACCTGAATGGCCGCTTCCTCGGAATGGCCCTCCTCCGCCCATTCCAGTGCGTGGCCCCGCTCAGGCCGTCGTGCAGGAAGTTGAACCGCCATCGGGGCCCGATTCTTCAATCCCCGCTGGGCATAGCTGGAATGCTATTGCTGATTATGAAGACTCTTTCTGGTCCCCGCCTGCTACACCGCATTGGGAGCATGGTTGCGATGTGTCTGTCGCTCCTGTTGCTTCTAACGTTGATGGAATAGTGGCCACTTCTCCGTCAGGTGTGCTTGCGCCTCCTGTTATGGATCAGACAGTTGATTCACAGGCGAGAGTCGTTGGTCCTGCTAGGCACCACGTTCCAGTTTCTCCTCCCAGCGCTCCCCCAGGGGATGCTTCGGCTGACAGTCGTTTGGCTGAGACAGCGGATGGACTTACTAACGTGAGGGCCTTTGTCTACGCTCCGGACTTTGCTCCCGAGATGCTTAATGTCCTTCTTTCTCTGCCGTGCAGCACCGCCGCTCTGTTGATTGCGGTTAATGCTCAAAGAGACTCGGATCTTAGCCTGCATTTCTCGCGGCTGATCCCAGTCACGCCGCAACCGTCTGCGGATTCCTTTCTTGCGGTGGCGGCTTCGGAATGGCAAGTCGCCAGACCCACGGTTCTGTTGGACTGCAGCAGGGTCGGCAAGGCGATCTTTGCCAAGATGCTCTTTTCGCGACTCAGCCGCGAATCCCTGCTTCTCGCGGCGGGGTTCTCGGCCGACTGTGATTTTGAGGTGTATGTTCATGGACTCCTCCAGCCGCTGAGCCATAGTCAGGTTATCACCTTGACCGAGGGCCTTCTGATCGTGCTTGTTCCGCTCTTCAGCGGCGCTCCTGCTACCTTTGATTTACAGACACGGCTGGAGAGTGGTACATCCTGGAGTGCTGACGCGGAGGTGCTTGGTCCAGGTTGTGCACCTGGACAGTACTTCTTGATATTGACGGATGCGCAACCAACCCTTTTTGAGGTACAGGCTGGCAGGCGGCCTTTTTTCAAGGATGACCTTGCCCAGTCTCTCGGTACCCAGAGTCATCGACTTGTGCTTAAATCTGCTTCTCCGGGCGTGTCCGACTGTCTCCCCTTTGGCTTTCTAGTCAGTGGAGTGATGGTAGCTACTGAGCGGCTTTGCCGCCTGCCTTGTCCTCCGGCCAGGCGTGCTGATCCTCGACTCATTGTCTTCCTCGATGCGCGACGAGTGTTGCAGGGATTTTCCTGGATTTGTGTCTCAAGTTCCTGGCTCCCGGTTCAGGGTGTTGCGGATAAATTTGCCGACCAATGCCCGGCCGAACACATCGTCTCCATCACGGGTGCCGATGTTGCTCATCACGAAAACGAGGTCTGTTTTGTCGTGCAGGACGGGCAGACCTTGGTTGTCACTTTCTTGGAGGATATGATGGCGGGATCCTCCTCAGAGCCGCCACATGATTCTAGCCCTGGTCCTGAGGACCATGATGCTGATATTGGTGGCCCTGAACCAGATTCCGCCAATGATGCCAGTCACTGTGTCGGTACCAGGAATCGACGCGGTCAGCCTCGCAGCCGTTCACCTCGTGGCGGTCCGGGGCACTCTGGGTCCTCCGCCTTCTCAGGGGGCTTTGCTGTTTCTCGTATCCCCCGTCAAGGCGAGGCTTCTTCAATTATGTCAGTCAGGCCTATAGGCTGTCGAGTAGTCACGTGGTACAAGGATTTCTTGCATGACGCTCTTGCTCAGAGCCATCCGAGTATCACCCCTGTCCTCCGGCCTTCTTGCCCCTATTCTGGCTTTGTGCGCGCTCCTTTTGTCGCTTTTCACATGCCAGGCCTTGCCACTCTTGAAGAAGCTCGTTTGTTTGCGCGGAGAGGGGCCAGTCTCCTTGTTGCAGGGCCGACTGATGAACTTGGCGATTCTGCGAGCTATACGGGGCAGGTTCATACCGGACCCCTTCTCTCTTTGAGGCTTCTGCATCTCACTGAGGTTTCCAGCCCCGCTGTTGCTGACACCATGCGCAACGCGCAGGTTGCCACCAACCTATTGGGCCACCAGTGGCCCTTCGAGCCTGTAGGACATGACCCCTTTGAGGCTGATGTGGAAGGTGATCGCAGGTTGCCACCACTACTGAGGTGACCATGGCGGAGGTGTCCTTCGCTATCTTTGCACCTGACCTTCAGATGGAGGCACTCAAGGTCTCTATACTTTTGCCCCAATCTGTGGACGAAGCCTTGGATTTGGTTGATGTATGTCGCAGACAGGATTTTCAACTTGGCTTCCCGCGCCTCGTCCCCGTGTGGCCTCAGCCGGACTCTCGATGGGGGGCATTGCTTATGTTGCCTGCGTGGTTCCAGCGTGACGCTGTTATCTGCCTCGACCTGCTTGCTTGGGATGGGCGCATCTTCGCTGTCTGGGCCCCCCGGTGCATCGATCGTGCCTTCCTTTTGGCAGCTGCCGGGCTTGCTGCTGCGGCCGATGTCGATGTTTTTGCACCCGATAGTGGCGTTGCTTTAACTGACTTCGATGCTTTCTACCCGGAGGTGGGACATTGCTTTTGCTTTGCGCCACTGGGACAAGGGCGGACCGACGGTATCCCCCTCTCAGACATGCTTGCTTCTCCACTAGGATGGGATAGCGGTCCTCCTTTCCCGGTTCAGGACGGTGAGCCTTGTTACTGCGCAGTTGGGGATACTCATGTCCGCACTTTCATCTTGTATGATCAGCGGTCCACTCAGTACCGCTCGGATCTGGCTGCCCTGTTTCAGCTTAATGTGTTGCATCTCGTCGTTACCCCTGCAAATCCTATGCAACAGGATGTGGCATGTTTTGGCCGAAATTGCCGCACGGCCGTTGCTATTGGCCACAGCTTCCGTCGCAACCCCTACCCTGTCGGTCTCTTGGATTGTCGACAGTTACTTTGGGGGTGGCGCCGGGTTCCTTCTGATGAAGGATGGGTTGATTTAGAAGCTGTACGTGAGGGCTTTTCCTGGATGGCCCCTCCCGGTTGGACGGTCGTGGTTTTTGTGCAGCCTACCATGGGTAGATGGTTGCGCATTGTGGATGGTCAAGTGCTGGTCTTGGCTCTTAAGTCCAGGGTCGACTTTCCTGATGACCATGATCCGTCTTTGCCTGTCATAGGCGATTCGCCGCCAGCTGAGCACGGTGATGTCTCCCTCCACGCATGGAGAACCGACCCACCGGTTCCGCTTGATGATAGCGCAGCTCCTTCTGCAGGTTCGATAGGCAGGTCTGCTCATGATTCTGGGTCTTTTGACCAGCATATCTCCGTTGCCTCAAGACCGGCAGCCGGGTCGTCGTGCAAGGGGCCCTTCCTCGGAACCTTGCTCTTTTGTGCGCTTCTCGGTGCCTTGCTTGCTTTTGGGGGCGTGTGTTTCTTCCACACCGTGACAACGCTCCGGGGTAGCTGCCGGCTCCTTCTTTGGGGGTCTTTCTGGACCCTTCTTCTCGGGGGCGATCCTGCTGGCTGTGTACGATTCCAGCCCCTCTGTTGCGTACTTCTGATGGGGAGTCTTGTCTTCCCTGTGGAAGTGTCTGCAACGCAGATCCAGCTGGGCACTGCACAATGTACTGTTCGAGCTCCCTGTGCATCAGATAGGATACCCGAGGCCAGCACTGTCTGCTTGAGGACTATCGCTACTCCTTGTCGGGCGACAGTCCTTCCTCAGATTGACGAATCCGTCGTTGTACTGGATGATGCTCCTTTTGCCGCCTCCTTTGCCTCCGGTGCCGAAGGAAACATTCATCATGAAAGCCTTCAGACCCTTCTTGATGAAGCCGTAAGACGTGAAGATTGTCAGGCTTTCTACTTGGCCGCCACCCTGTTGGAGACCCTGTACGAGCACTTTGGGATTCCCGGACGGCCTGCCGCTGAAGGCGGTGGTGCCCTGGCTCTTGACCGTCTTATCCCGGCGAGTGTGCCGGGACCCTCCGCGGAGGACCAACTTCAGGTTGAGAGTACGGCCTCGCATAGCTCTCCCGAGTGTTATGATCTTGAGGCGCGTCAGTGCCTGATGCCGTGCCACGGAGTGCTGCTTGAATCTCTTACGTGCTCCTATCCTTTCCACCACCTGCGCGGACCATCTGGGTCATTACCCAGGCCTGAGCGCTTCATGGCTTGGTTGTCGAACGGCCAAAACGGGCGTGCTCCTGCCCCCGGGGAATATGTGGTGGTTACAACTGATGGCTCCTTTGATCCTGTCACTGGTGCCTCCGGCTGGGCTGTTGTTATTAGCCTTGTCAGTTCGGAAGATCTTTTGTTGCCGGGTCAGTTTATCGGTTGCGCGGCAGGTAGCCTAAGCGACCTTCAGGAGGCAATTGGGTCCTCCTTCGGCGACAGCAGCGCTTATCTGGCCGAAACTGCTGCACTGTTTTGGGGCGCGATCCTCGCTCTGCGCTTACCTTCGAGCGCTCCTTTTGTGTTTCGTGCTGACAATATCAGTGCTTTACATGGCAGCGCGGGTTGGGTGCACATGCGAGATCACCCGCTTTGCAGAGCCGCGGTTTCTCTGCACACTGCCTTCCGCCTGTTGCGGGATGCCCCTTCTTATCAGCATGTACTAGGTCACTCTGCTGATCCTGCTAACGAGCTTGCTGATGCTCTGGCAGGTCGAGCCTCAAGGCTACATAGTAGCTTCTCCTTGCCGCCTCTCTGCTTGGCAGACTGGTTCGCCAACTCAGGTGCAGCTTTTGCGTGGCTGCCCCACATCTGTTTTGTGCGTCGCACTCCGCGTGCTGTCCCCGCCATGCATCATGATGTCATGAGCTGGAGTCGCGGTGAGGCTACTTCCATTCTGAAGCCTATGGACACTATGGCCCCTTTTCTGCGTTCTTCTCAAGGGGGCGGCCTTTCCACGCAGCGGGGCAAGCCTTGCTCTCTCTGTGTGGGCATTGCCTCTTTCAATGTCCTGTCGCTTCTTGACCCCAGTGCAGCACCGCAGCAAGCTGGTTTGCATGGTGCAACCGGCCGAGTCAGGCTCGTTGTTGAGTCCTTGCGTGCTCACGGCGTGACCATTGCCGGACTACAGGAATGTCGCACCTCAAGAGGTAGCATGGGTTGTCAGGGCTTTCACAGATTTGCCTCTGGACGAGATGACAATGCTTGCTTCGGGGTGGAGTTGTGGCTTGATGAAACTGGCCCCTTCGACCCCTTGGGGGTTACGGTGCTCCATGCCGAGCCGACCTTTCTTGTGGCTGGACTTTCCTTTCGAGGCACACCTTTGCGTATCCTTGTTGCTCATGGACCGCACAGGGCGCATCCTCCCGCTGTTCGTGAGCAATGGTGGCAGCGTGTGCACCATATCTGCTCCGCTTTATCGCGTGATGCAGCTTGGCTGGTGTTGGCCGACGCCAACTGTCGCCTAGGCAGTGTTTGCGACGAGCGTGTCGGCTCACATCAAGCCGACCCCGAGGACGATGCTGGTCCTCTGTTTAGGCAGCTTCTGGCCGACTTGGGATGTTGGCTGCCATCTACTTTTGTTGACTCTGCCTGGGGAGAGGGGGGTACCTTGTACCAGAAGCGCAATGGGGAATGGGACCGCTCTGACTACGTGGCAATTCCCTGTGCTTGGCTGCTTTCCCACTGTGTCGCGTGGGTCGAACCGGCCATTTCTGCTGGACATCATTGTCTGGACCATTTTGCTGCTCTTGTTTCTTGCACAATTGCTTTTCCCAGCACTTGTCGCAATAGGGCTAAGGCTAGGCGCATCAACACTTTGGCACTTGCCGACCCAGATAACAGGGATGCCATTGAGGCTATCTTGCGCGAAGCCCCGGTTCCGGATTGGTCGGTTGACGCGAGTGATCATGCGGCCCTGCTGGTCGATCATATCTACCGCGGCCTAGCGTCTGCCTTCCCCTTGCAAAGCAGGCGAATGCGAGGTGGGCACTTCTCGGATGAGACTCAGCGTCTTCACCAGCTTGTTTCTGGCCTTCGTCACTCGGTGCGTGCCAGAAGCACCGCGTATCAGAAGGCTCTGCTCCGATGCGCTTTTGCTGCCTGGCCTCGAGATGCTTCCTCTTTTGCTCGCCTTTTCACGGGGCGATGGCTCTGGCGTGTTCAGATACGAAGAGCGCTTGACTGCATGCTCTTGAAGCGATACGGCAGGGCTCTCAATCACAGTTGCAGGCGCGATAACGCAGACCACATGGCGAGCTTGTCGGCCGCGATTGCCGATGCTCCATGTTCCGAGCTACACCGGGAGGTGCGCAAGCTCATCCGTCCCAAGAAGTTCAGGCGCAGCACTAACATGCCTCTTCCCCTGCTGATGAAGGCAGATGGCTCTGCCTGTGCCTCGCAGGAGGAGATAGTTAAGGTTTGGCGTGAGCATTTCCGCACACTCGAGGCAGGTCAGGAAGTTTCGGCATCTGCATTGGCCTCGAGCTGCAAGGCTCGCCAAACTTCTTTCGAAGGCACGGACACGGTTAACGTCTCCAACATCCCTACCTGGGCACAGCTTCATGCGGCCTTCAAGTCCACTTCCCCGCACAAGGCATGCGGGCCTGACCTCTTGCCCCCTGTTCTCTGCTCTGTCTTTAGTCAGCGCATGACAGAGGCTTTTTGGCCCGTCATGCTCAAAGCCGTCCTCCGCTCCAATGAAGCAATCGGTCTAAAGGGAGGTGTACTACACCGCATTGCCAAACCTTCAGTTGTTGAAAATACTACTGCTGGATACCGTGGGATTCTAGTGCAATCATGTCTATCCAAGGTGCTCCACCGTGCAGCCCGCCATATGGCCGTGAAACATTGGGATCAACACGTGTTGCCCTTACAGATCGGGGGCAGACGCGGATGCCCCGCAGCATTCGGGCATTTTGCGTCTAGAGCCTTCTTGTTTATGGCACGTGCACGCGGGCAAAGTGCAGCGATTTTGTTTGTTGACATTTCTGCTGCATATTACGGTGTCATCAGAGAGGCGGTGCTTGGTGCCGGCGGTTGTAGTCGTCCACTGGATGCACTAGTGGCTTCTCTGGGCCTCACCCGGGAAGACATGCAGACTTTGCAGTTTTATATAGACCAGGAGCCCGTCCTGCGCGAACAAGATGCTTCTCCGCTTTTCCGTGAGGTGGCTGAGGAGTTACACCGAAATACGTGGTTCATGCTCGCTGGTGACAAGCAAATTGTGGAAACTCACAGGGGCACCCGGCCCGGGGGTTCGCTCGCTGACGTGCTCTTTAGCATTCTCTTCAGTAAGGTCCTGGAGAGGCGTTGCCAATCTACCCTGCAACCTTTTGTCCCGAAGGTGCCTTGGAGTGGCATTCGTTCCCCATGGGGCCGGCCTGATGATGACGCGACTGTCACTCGCAGCGTGGAAGCCAGTGATGTCGTCTATGCGGACGATCTAGCAAGCTTCTTGGTATGCGGCTCCGCGCATGAACTTGCACATGCAGTGGCGGGGGTTGCAGCCGATACAGTGGATACTCTGCTGCCGCATGGACTAAATGCTAATCTTGGTCCAACCAAGACAGCCGCTCTGGTCGTTCCGGTAGGTCGCGGTTCGCGGGCGGCACGCAGACAGCTCTTCAGTGCAGGCAAGGGTAAGTTGCCCGTTCTTCCTGAAAACAGAGGCGGGTTACGCCTGGACCTTGTGCCCTCCTATAAACACCTGGGATCCCTGGTCACCCACGATGGTTGCCTCCTCGTTGAGATTCGACACCGGCTCTCGGCTGGGCGAACTGCAATGAAGCAGGGTAAGCAGCGCTTGTTTGCGCGCAAACAGGTGCCGCTCGCGCGAAGGGCTGCTCTTTTCCGCTCTCATGTTCTTGCTGCTGTGCTCCCGGGGGTTGGCACATGGCGCAAGTTGACTTCACAGGAGTGGAGTGTGTTCTCTGGTGGCATTGTCAGTCTTTATAGGCAGCTGCTCGGTTTGCGCACTGAGGGGGGATTCCGGTGTACTGAGGCTCAGATCCTGCAGAGGTCGGGTCTGCCTTCGCCGTCTGCCTTGCTCCAGTCTGAACGACTGCGCTTTCTGGGTCAGTTGGTCTGTCACGGGCCCGATGCAACATGGGCTCTTCTAGCCCACTTCACTGCTTATCAGGATGCCCTAGTAGATGCCTCTGGATGGCTGCTGGGCGCCATAGGCACCGTGGTTCCTTTGCCGCCCATGCAGCAGGAATGGGCCGCATGGGAGCGCCTTATCCTCGCGACACCCGGTCGCTGGAAATCGATGATCAGGCGAGCAGAGGGATGGTATATACTCCGCAATGAGATTCTTGCCGCCCTTGATGGCTTTGTGCGCGATGCTTGGCAGGTGCGGTCCCCCAAAAAACCTGCTCCTCTTGAGTTGTGTATCCACGCTTGCCTGCCTTGTCGTGTGGCTTTTCGCACCCGACAGCAGTGGGGTGCACATGCACATCGCGTTCATGGATACCACTCGCAAGCACACAGGGTCTCCCGAGGGCGTACTTGTCAGGCTTGCGGTCTGCAGGTATCTTCGGAAGGACGTCTTCGAACGCACCTCCGCCTCAGCCTTGTCTGTGTTCAGCACATCGAATGCCTTCTTGCTGCAGGCCCCCTGGTGGTTGACCAGTCTGTGGGGCATGCACAAGCTCCTGCAATAGCTGGTGTTGGTAAGCGTTCCCTTGGTACGCCCGTTGTGGAGTCTTGTTCCGAATTGGCAGCTGCTCTTGCCAACTCCTCCTTTGGAGATGTGGACATTGACTGTGAGATCTTTGAGCTGGTGCAGAGTTACTTTGCCCCCCTACCAGTTCTCCGATGTACTCTCTCCCAATGGTGTGATACTTTGCCAGCCAGTCGCGTTCGGGATGCTGGCCTAGACATACTTGCTATCATGCACCCTGAGCACGTTTGCGAGCGGGTCGCGGGCCCAGCCTCACAGGAGGACGAGCAGGACACTACTTTCAGTCCTCTTATAGATGTGCCGCGTTGTGCCCTCCGCGCTTCTGCGTCCCCGCTCCTATGCATTTGTGCTGTGCCCCAGGCCTGGGCAACCCTCAGGTTTGCCGCGGAGCCACCGCTTGTGTGCATTGCCCTGGAAGACTTGGAGCATTGGCCTGTTAATGCTGCGGCAGGCTTTTGCCTTTCCTTGCCCGAGCCTCCTCAGTCTGTGTTGCCCGCCTTCGCACCGACGCCGTGCTCTCTCAGCACTCTTCGTCGCCTTCGGGATTGGATTGGACTTGTCCTACGAGTCCTTCGTTGTCTTTTCCCTCATGCCCGCCAGGGGTATCCGGTGTTCCTTCGGTTTCCGGCCACCGTTGATTCCCTTTGCCCTCTGTCGGGATGGCTCCTTGACCTTGCGGGACGCGGCACAGACCAGGCTGGCTCTCCGCCATGTTTCACCTTTGAATTCGTTGGTTCTTGTTTGCAATAGGCACGTCTTTTGGACCTTACGCCTGCCCGAAAGAAAGAAGGGGCCTATTGTTTAACCCTACATAATCTACCCTTTTAGGGACTTACATTAAAGAAATCATAATAGGGAACCCTATGAGGTAGGTTCTTTAGGGTCCAGGTACCTATTGTGTCGCTCAGACACAGTGGCACAA
>CAJNDV010005559.1:58306-68604 GCA_905221635.1 Symbiodinium sp. CCMP2456 | reverse complement strand
CAGGAAGATGCCGCAGTGTAGGGGCCTGGGGGCTTTGGGTCTCTTTCCAGATGGCTAGCTCTTTAAACTTGGGTTTCTTTCAGTGGGGGTTTACTTGGAGGGTTTAGGGTTTAGGGTTTAGGGGTTTAGGGTTTACTTGGAGGATCATGGGACTTAGCAAGCAAGGTTATAAGTCCCTTAATTGGGGCTATAAGTATAGTTACCCTAATTATAACCCTACTTACTAAGTCCCATGATCCTTTAAGTAGGGTTCGGGGATGTTGCGCTTCGGAGGATCTTTGGTGTGTCGCAACTCTGTAGGCTTTACTGATGTTTGATGTAGGGGCCTTAACTGTTAGAATATGGTTTTGGGGCTACATCACAACAAGAATATGGGGTACATTACAATATAAATATAATAAGGAACCCCCAAAATCGTATAGGTTATTATTACTAGCATGGCCCCTATATTGCTGCCTTGGGGTTTTGGGTTTCAGGGTTTCAGGGTTTGGGGATGGTGGATGGGGGGTTTCTGGGGCTTGGGATTAGCGTTTTAGTCGACACTCGAGCCGAACACGTCGTCTTTCGATGGCCTTGACTTAACGGTGCAGGGTAACGTCAGACGTTCAAACTGCCTGGCACATGGTACATAAACCCCTAGAAGCTAAGGCAGCCCAGAAACAACGTGCAAAGGTGCAGCACATGTTCTGATTGCACCCACCAGCCTTGACCTTAAACCCCAAAGAAAATCGAGCCTTCAACCAACTCTCAGCACTTGCAAGGCTTAAAGCTGATACGCCCAGAACCCGGCTGACTTCCACGCCACTTCGTGCATTGACACAAAAATCAGGCCTCCTCCATTTTGCAAGTATACGCCTTACGCTGAGGACTCCGATTTTTTCGAAGAACTATCAGGTCCATGCTTCCGTCTGTGAAAAAGGTGGGAATGCCTAGCCAAGGTCTGGATGGCTTTGCTAGCTCTTGCCGGGTGCCGCCTTACGCCGAGACCCAAACCTAGGCCGCAAGACCCCCACAGGCCAAAAAACAAATACGGAGGCGTCAGCTGAATCTCATCGTCAACCAAGAGGTCTTCCTCAGAGCCCGAAACCCTAAACCCCAAACCCGCTAAGAACCCGAGCAGTCGACCTCCAGGCGGCTACCGGCTCGCATCACCCGGGGCTGACTGCCCGGCGTCGGCGGCGGCACCTGCTGGGTTGAATTGCTTTCGGGTGTTGGGATCAGGGTTGAAGGCGTGGGGTTTAAGGCTTCAGGGCTCCGGAGTGCAAGAACTTCGGGCTCACTGTGACATGTTTGGGAGTTGTGGCGTTGCTTTCAAGAGCTGCAACTGCTGAGTTCAGGTTGGTTTGCGGTGGTCGCCACGACTCTTCGGGCTTGCGCTTGCTTGGCTTTGCACTTCCCCTGGGGTGCACCCAACTGGGCGTTTGTGGGCCATTATCAGGCCTTGAATGTAGTGGGATATTTTTGGACCGGATGAGTCCAACTACCCCAGGCCCCGTAGCATTCTAATTCTTAAGGCCCCTATATTATGGAACCCTTATGGTAGCCCTCATAGTATCCCTTAAACCCTAAACCCTAAACCCTAAACCCTAAACCCTAAACCCTAAACCCAAACCCTTTAAAGGAACCCTATTCCAGCCTTGGAGGATTGGGGTCCGTGACTTTGGGACTCACACACCCGAAACCCTAAACCCTAAACCCTAAACCCTAAACCCTAAACCCTAAACCCTAAACCCTAAACCCTTTGGGACTCACAGCTTCATCCGAAGGGCTACCGGCCCTTCCACGGCCCTGGCCCTGACGCCAAATCCGAGCTCTGAGGCCCGCGGACTCCACAAGGGTTTAGGGTTTAGGGTTTAGGGTTTAGGGTTTAGGGTTTAGGGGTTTAGGGTTTAGGGTTTAGGGTTTAGGGTTTAGGGTTTAGACAATTTTTGAGCTCCAAATCCAGTCCAACTTCCCAAAATTCAAGACGGAGGGAGGGGGGAGCACCAGGACGGGGATGCGAGACTCATGACAAAAGTAGGAAGGAGAATCATTACCACTCGGCAGAATCATCACCATAATCATCGTCCTGCTTGTCTGTCCACTTTGTTCTCGTCATCGTCACCGTCGGCGGCAGCAGAAAAGCAAGCGACCGCGATGGGAGGACGAATGGCGTCGAATCCTGATTCGGGCCTCTTGCGCACTTGGAAGGCCATGCGAGGAAACGACCCGACTAGCAGCCGCCTCCCAGGTTGGGAGGGTCTCTGGTGGAAGGCGTCGGGGCTCCGTGCCAGGATAGGAAGGTAGAGTCGGGGATTGTGCGCTTTCGGGGATGCTAGGGCAAGTCTCTGTTTGGTGGTTGAGGTTCAAGTCTGGGTTCCAGGACTTCTGGCAAGCTTACAGTATTACAGTCAAGTTTGTTCAGGTTGCTACCGGTACCCGCAAACATGACATCTCCTGAATCCCGGAAGGCCCTAAGTCCTCGACCCCCATTCGCCTCTGGCAAGCCATGGGAGGAAGTGGCACGAACTGCCACGACCCTCTGAGGGACCTGCAGGAGGAGTGGGATTGTAGGAACATTTCGGGCGAAGAGAGCGGAGGACACTGACTTTGGGTGCGCTACACGCAAGGAGGGATACTACGACTGTTTCTAGAAGGGCGGCATGGGACGAAGATCCCGAGCTTTGGAGTGGTTTCGGGGGCGGACCCGTAAGAACCAAAGCTCTAGGCCCTAGAGAGGCAGGGGTAGAAAGAGAGAGAGAGAGAGGGAGAGAGGCAAAAAGGAGACAAAGAGAGAGAGAGAGATAAGGATAGAGAGAGAGAGAGAGACAAAAAAGACAAAGAGACAAAGAGTGAGAGAGAGAGAGAGATTAGCATTCCTTCCGGCCCCATGGAGCTGAGGCGATGAGAGTTCAACGAGCCTGAGCAAGAAAGCTTGCAACGCAGAGCAAACTCGCACATCCTGACCAAGCCTTCAAGCCCTCAAACCTCAAATTGGGCCCGACCCTATCTAAGCCTCCTGAACGCCGGGCAGACCCTGCGAAGTCACGACGCGTCCAGCCGCCACCTCTCACTGACAAGTAGCCACAGGTGGCTTCGCAAACTTAAAAGCTTCCCTGCACCGCCAGACCCTCTCGATCACGGCTGGGGATGGCAGATCCTCGCTCAACTCTCAATGTACTCCGGTTGCTTAATTCCGTCAAGCTTTTCGGAGATGAATAAAATGCTTACAGATGCTAGAAGTCAGGATACACATGCGACTGCAACCGACGGCCACAAAAAAAGGGTGGGCGGATGATAAAACCTCAATAAGACCTCTGATAAGATAGACAACTCAATTGACAGCTACAACAGCGTGTTAGCGACAGTCATATACTATCAACATTCAAAGGCCGTGCGAAGGAGAGAGGTTTTGTGCAGGTTTCCTACGGATTGAGGGGTTACGAGGGGTACGGAGCAAGGGCACGACGTACCCGTGCCACGTACCAGTCCCCGTCGTATACCAGCCGCACCTGTACCCCCGTATCCCTACACAAAAAAAACAAAACCAAGTTCTAGAAAAGGAAACCAATTTCGCGAAACAGGCAACCAAGTTGCAAAAAAGGAAGCAAGTCACAGCACGACGAAAGCCTGGCTCGTCAAGAAGCGTTGCAGCTAGCCGAAAACCCCCAACCTCAACCCCTAAAACCGTAAACCCTAAACCCTAAAACCAGCCCCCTGAACCCTGAAACCCTCTGAACCCCAAGCCGTGAAAGCTGCTAACTCTCAGAGCGTGCCCTCAACCCCACCCAAAACTGAAAGCTCTCGTTGCCTCAGCCAAGCCCTGGGAGGACACGGCACGGGCCGCAGCCACCTGTTGAAGGTGGCTTTCAGGTTTAGGATTTAAACCGGAGGGCCTAGAGTTTAGGGTTTAGGGTTTAGGGTTTAGGGTTTAGGGTTTAGGGTTTAGGGTTGAGGGTTGAGGGTTGAGGGTTGAGGGTTTAGGGTGGTTGTGTTCTGTTAGGGTTCAGGGGGGGTTTAGGGTCTGAGTTTCGACTGCCCCATGTAGAGCTAAGTACTCACAACGGCATGCTCCCATGGCCTGACAATCTAAATCGAGAGCTTTGGGAGAATTCGGGCCCATGTGCCGAATCGCGGGAAGCTTTTTAAGAGTCCGGAAGCCACGCAGCCGCAACTGACACTCCAGCTCTAAAAGCCACAAAGCCTCAAAGCCTCAAACCGCCTCAGTCGATCACCTCCAGCCAAGGGTTGAAGGCCAAAAGTCCGGAACAGCCCAGCTTGTCCTCTAAAGCCCAATCATGTATTAGGAATTTATGAATAGCAATAGTAAGAGCAATATAAATAGTAGCAGTCGCAGTAATCGCACAAGAAGTAGTAATAGTCTCATAGTAATAACAACTAGGATAAAAGCCATATAAACAGTAACCGACTGGAGGTGTTCATTTGGGGAAGGTTGCGAGGCCTTACGTCCTGGACTTTTTGGCAACCACATCCGGAAACATTAAAGCTGCCCCGAACTCCCAAACACCAACCACCAAGCATCAAAGAAATAATACAGACCCACAAGTCTGAACCACTCAAGCCCTCAACCCCGACCCTGAACCCTAAACGCCCTAAACCCCACAGCTAAAGCCTCAACCCTAAACCCCTGATTGCCCGATATGCTAGACTCAATCTCAATCGACCGGAAGGACCAGGAAACCAAACAAACTGGTTTGCAGGTTTTGGAAGCCTGCTGGGAGCTGGTCGCATGAGCCTGCAGTCAAAGGGTTTAGGGTTTAGGGTTTAGGGTTTAGGGTTTAGGTTTAGTACTTGGAGGATCATGGGACTTAGTAAGTAAAGTTATAAGTCCGTTAATGGGGGTTATAAGTATAGTTACCCTAATTATAGCCCTACTTACTGAGTCCCATGATCCTGTAAGTAGGGTTCGGGGATGTTGCACTTCGGGGGATCTTTGGTATGTCGCAACTTGGGGTCTTGGGACTTTGGCATGCTGGTTTAGGGTTTAGGGTTTAAGGTTCAGGGTTTAGGGTTTAAGGTTTAGGGTTTAGGGTTTAGGGTTTAGGGTCTAGCAACTCTAAAATCTGAGCTCTGCTCTACACTGGGGAAGCTCTGTACATAAAACCCTCGAAATCCTAAGCCCCTGAACCCCTAAACCCCAACCTGGGAACCATAGAATCCCAGCGCCTTTGTTTTTTTTTCAGGTTTAGGGGTTTACGGGTATAGCCCTAAACCCCAAACTGGGAACCACAGAATCCCAGTGCCGTTTTTTTTTCAGGTTTGGGGCCTCGGGGCCGACCCGTCGCCACCTCAACCCTGGCAAGCGACGCAGCCGAGATAGCATGCCCTGCTTACAGGATCATAGGACTTAGTAAGTAGGGTTATAATTAGGGTTTAGGGTTTAGGGTTTAGGGTTTAGGGTTACTTAAAGGATCATGGGACTTAGTAAGTAGGGTTGTAATTTGGGTAACTATACTTATAACCCCAATTAAGGGACTTATAACCTTACTTACTAAGTCCCATGATCCTCCAAGTGCGGGCGCCTTGAAAGCGCAAAGGTTCGGAGTACAGCACCCAAACAGTACTGGGGGCACTACTGGGTCGACACAAGACTACAGCACCCCGCATGACCTCCTCAAGCTTCCCCCAAAAACCACACTCCTACCTTCGTAGCGAAACCCAGACCCCAAGTACCCCTATGGCACCGAAGCCGTCCCGGCCTCCTGACCTTTGTTTAAGTCCAGGTTGAAGATCTGCGTCCCCTCCTTGCGGAGGCGCGCGAGGAAGCACGGGGTTGGCGAGAGGCTGAAGCTTGCAGTTGAGGGCTTACGGTTCAGGGTTTAGGGTTTAGGATTTAGGGTTTAGGGTTTGGGTTTTGCTCAGGGTTTAGGGTTTAGGATTTAGGGTTTTGGGTTCTGTTCAGGGTTTAGGGTTTAGGATTTAGGGTTTAGGGCTTTGGGTTTTGTAGTGCTCCAGGCTTGAAGTTTTGGGGAGTCTGGGAAGTGTTGTTTTTTGGCCGTACGGCAGGGGCAAGCGCAGTGCCGAGAGTGTGGTCGTTCAGAGCTGAAGCACTGACTTCCGGTAATTTTTCACAGACGCAAACACTGCGGAAAGCCTTCAACAAAAATCCAACTTTCTGCGTGGCGTCCTTGAGCTTCTCCTTAGAAGGCACCCGGAGGACGCTATCCTGCAGCGCCACCAGCTGGGGTGACTGGGTCTCAGGCATGACAACTGCAAGCGCTGCACGCCACTAGTTTAGTTTGTAAGCTTTAGGCTTATCAATGCTACCCATATACATCTACATCTACATCTACATATATATATATATATATGTCTTTGTATACATGTGTGTATATATATGTATATATACACATATATCTACGGCCTAGGGCTTCCAGGTCTCAAGACCAGGGTTTGGGGGTTTAGGGGTTTTAGGGGTTTTCGGTTTAGGGGTTTTAGGGTTTAGGGTTTAGGGGTTTTAGGGGTTTAGGGTTTAGGGGAGTTTTAGGGTTTAGGGTTTAGCGGAGGGTGCAAGGGGCTTACGGTATAGGGTTCGGTGCTTTGGGGGGTGCTACTATCTCACGTTAAATCCAAAGCATCAGCCTCGTAACTCTCTGATGCTCCTACGTGAAATCCTGACTGTCACTCAGAGAAGTCTGCAGAAGGGCCAGGAGGACCGTTAAAGGCGCTCTACATGGGTCGCTAGGGCTTTCAGGCTGCCGACTTGGTGTTTTTTTTTAAGAAATTCGGGCTTTGTCGACGAGGTTCGGGGTGCGATGTCCGGGTCGGATCCTTTGAGACGTCTTGAACTCCGAAGCTGCACAGATGCGGACCTCCAAGGCCGCACCTTTGGGAATTCCACTCCTCCGTCCCCTTCGTCCCGGCCCGAGGGTTAAAAACAAGAACTCCTCGACGCCCCGATTCAACCCGAACTCCTCGAAAAGATTGGGCTTCGGGTTTGGATCCTGGGTCTCCTGGAATGCTCCTCTCTTTAAGGCTTCTGGCTTCCGGGAGTTGAAGTACAGCAAAGGCTGAGCTTCCAACCAAGCCATCCGTCATTAAGGTCTGAAACTAGCTTCCCTCAAGAACCTTCCACGACAGGCCTCCTCCGTGCCGGCGACGCCTGGCTTCGATGTTATGACTTGTCTCCCACTAGAGGCCTGATAACCTGATCTACGGCTCAAAATCCGCTGACAACCGTTCCCCTGCATCTACTGTAACACTGTAGGGGCCTCAATAATTACCAATACTATTTTGAGGTGTCCTTGTAATAATTACAGTTTCATGGGCCCCCAAAACCTATTCTAATTATTAAGGCCCCTATATTTAATCCCAAGGCGAATTGCCCCAGATTTTGGACCCTGAGCCCTAAACCCTAAACCCTAAACCCTTAAATCCTAAACCCCTAAACCCCTAAACCCCTAAAGCCCTAAAGCCCTAAAGCCCTAAAGCCCTACAGCCCTAAAGCCCTAAAGCCCTAAACCCCTAAAGCCCTAAAGCCCCTGTCATAAGGCTTTGGATGGGTCCCATCTGAAGCGAACTCTGAGCCCCAAAGCTCTGGGAGCTCTCGGGGCCGGTATATGCGGGCTTCAGTTCTCAAGGTTTGGGGTTTAAGAGTTCAGGGTTTAGGGTTTAGGGTTTAGGGGTTTACGGTTTGGGGTTTAGGGTTTAAGAGTTCAGGGTTTAGGGTTTAGGGGTTTACGGTTTGGGGTTTAGGGTTTAGGTTTTTGGGTTTAGGGTTTAGGGGTTTAGGGGTTTAGGTTTTAGGAGATCAGGATCTGAGGAGATTGGGAGTTTAGGGGTTTGGGGCTCTAACCCTGAAAGCAAAACACAGGAAACAGCTGATCCCGCCAACGGTGTAAAAAGATCCCTGCCGCCAAACTGCCGGAAGTCAAAACCCAAAATGCAGCGCCCACTTCCCTAAACCCTGCTCCCTAAACCCTAAACCCCAAGCCCAAACCCCTAAACTCTAAATCCTAAACCCTAAACCCTAAACCCTAAACCCTAAACCCTAAACCCTAAACCCTAAACCCTAAACCCTCATCCCGAACCCCTAAAAACCCAACGTAAGGTCGCCCCAGGAGCAGCCGTTGATCGAGACCGGCCGATCGGGCCTTGGCCGGGAAAAAAGCCAGTCTATTTAGGGATTAGGGTTTAGGGTTTAGGGTTTAGGGTTTAGGGTTTAGGGTTTAGGGTTTAGGGTTTGGGGTTTAGGGTTTAGGGTTTAGGGTTTATAGGAGCTACCATAAAGGCTACTGCCAGGGTCACTGTCAGGGGTACTATAACATACAACATCATATTGCATTATGATGCATTACATTGTCTTACATTATGTTCTACTCTATTATCGCATATTATAGCATTTTATAGCAGACTCTATTATAGAGGATAAGGGGCTTTATTTATATATATATATGTTATACTACATTATACTAGTACTATAAGGGTTTGGGGACTTGGCGGCTTAGGGTTCCAGGTGTAGGGCTCGAGGCTCTTGGGTGAACGGTCTCGGGTTCTGGCTCGGGGCTTCGGGTGTTTAGGTCTCGAAGCTTTGGGAAATCTGCTTCCGGGGGGTGTTTCAGTCTATGAATGTGGTGTCCTGGGACTATTTCAGTTTATGAATGTGGTGTTGGGCGTGGCTCTGCTTCCGACTAGACCCTGGGCTGAGCGAAGACCCAGCAAACCGAAGCCAAGGAGCCCAATGCGACAGGGTTCGGCAAACATACTGGGTTTAGGGTTTAGGGCTCAGGTTTAGGGTTTTTGGTCATGCACTCCTTCCACCCGACGCATGCACCGTAAACGACGCCACCTGCAACCCTGCCCAAGCACCGGGCAGTGCCGCCAGACTTGGCCCATCCCAAGGAGGAGGCCTCAAGGACCGGCTGTGGGGGTGTTGGGCTTTTCAGGATTGCTTCGGGGAAACCACGGAAAGACCCTAAACCCTGATAAACCCTAAACTCTAAACCCCGATAAACCCTAAACCCCAAACCCTAATAAACCCTGATAAACCCAGAACCCCCCAAACCCCCTAAACCCCAAAATCGGGCCTCGGGAAGATCTTGCCCTGGAGGTTCGACTTAAGCTTCACTCTCGTCGATGCTGTGTCTTTGAGGCTTTGCGAGCTGTCGGTCACCGCATGAAGGCCGCGGTGGGCCACAGACTGTGGATTCCAAGCCCATACTTGGAGGATCATGGGACTTAGTAAGTACGGTTATAAGTCCCTTAATTGGGGTTATAAGTATAGTTACCCTAATTATAACCCTACTTACTAAGTCCCATGGTCCTTTAAGTAGGACATTCCACAAGGCCCTGATGGAACGACCAAAGAGACGAATACGCCCACACAATTTTCAGTCTCGGGATAGGCCCTCCAGGCAAAATAAGCCCAAAACAACCTGAAGGTGCTTTAGGGTTTAGGGTTTAGGGTTTAGGGTTGAGGATTTAGGGTTTAGGGTTTAGGGTTCCAAAACCCAAACCTCATAACCCAGAGGTACCAGTAGCAATGCAGACCACTATCAAATCCGAACCCCCACAGGGACCAAGTGCAGAAGCGGTGACTTCAACAGCTCCCAACTGCGCCTCTAGACCACAAGCCCTGAACCGAAAACTCAGAGCCCGGAAGATCACCCCGACATCTACGTTTAGGGTTTAGGGTTTAGGGTTTAGGGTTTAGGGTTTAGGGTTTAGGGTTTAGGGTTTAGGGTAGAAACCTTAACAATTGGAACAGGGTTTTGGGGTCCATTCTACTGCAATCATAATCAGGAAACCCCCCCAAAACTAGTATTGGCAATTATCTAGGTCCCTATATGAGACTTGACTTCCAATGCTAAGACTAAACGAAGGATCCTCTTGGCCTTGAGTTAGGGTTTAGGGTTTAGAGTTTAGGGTGTGGGGTGTAGGGTTTAGGGTGTAGGGTTTAAGGTTTAGGGGCCGGAATTTCCCCTTGGCTTGTTTTGGGACTCCCAGGGTCCATATCTTTTTTACACCGACGGCTCAGGCCTTCTTTCGTTGGCTTGACCTGGCGGCTTGCTCAAGTCGATGGGGTGGTGGGGGGGGGGGTTCAGGGATGTGAGGTATATTATGCTGTAGAATTTAACGGGGAGGAATGCTGTTGGTGATTCTTCCGGGCTCTTTCTTGCGACGGGATGATACTGGATTAACCAAGAGGCTCCATATATACTCCTTCTCCTCCTCCTCCTACTACTACTACTACTACTACTACTACTACTACCACCATCACTAGTACCACGACTGCTGCTGCAGCGCATCCTACGCCTTCTGTTGTTGCAGCTGCGACTGCTGCGATCAATACTGCTGCC
>CAJNDV010005559.1:35582-48355 GCA_905221635.1 Symbiodinium sp. CCMP2456 | reverse complement strand
GGGTCCCGTTCTAGGTCCCCAATATAGTACAGCACCCTCATAGGAAGGACCCCAAAAAGTAAAGGACCCTAATTTAGAGAACTACCCACATATATATATATATATATATATACACACATACGCACACGCGCCTGTCTGTATGTCTATGCATATGTAACTATATGTATAGCTATATGCACAGGTGCATGTATATGTATTAAGTACATGTATATGGGCAGTTGTCTAAATTAGGGTCCCTTCTGAGGGCCTGCTTATAAGGGTGCCGTACTAGCTTGTTGACCTAACAAAGGGACCCTAATTCAGAGAGCTACCCATATACATCATGCGATCAAGAAGATCCCTAAACCCTAAACCCTAAACCCTAAACCCCTAAACCCTAAACCCCTAAACCAACCATCGCCAGGACGACTGGAGCTCGTGGATGATCATCTCAAGCCTCGCAGTGGGCCGAGAGCTTCCACTTAGGGGCGCTCATGGCGTCGGGCTTTTGGGCTGGAGGTTTTAGGGGGTTTAGGGTTCAGCGTCTTTCGGGTTTTAGGGATTTTCGGCTGTGGGTTTTAGGGTTGCCGGCTTCTGGTTTACACTTTAGGGTGTCTAGGCGTAGGTGACCATGCAGTAGTTCGGGAGGGTCTTCCTTTGGCCTAGCGCGCTGGGGCGAAAAGCCAGAGCTCCAAAAACAATTCGCATTCTACCGGGCTACGAAACAACCGTATACGCTCCAAATCTCTCCTGCAGGCCTTATCCTTGACCCGGAACCCAAAACCCTAAACCCTAAACCCTAAACCCTTATCCTTGACCCGGAACCGAAAACGGCCACACCCCACCCCGAGGGCATCTCGTCCACGTTTCGGCTGGAGGCCTCAAGTCGGCAGCGCAGTGGACCTGACAGGTTTAGGGTTTAGGGTTTAGGGCTTTAGTGTTTAGGGTTTAGGGTTTAGGGGTTTTGGGTTTAGGGGTTTAGGGTTTAGGGTTTAGGGCTTTAGGGTTTTAGGGCTTAGAGCTCAGGAAGATCCAAGCCCCTTTCGTTCCAAAGTCCTGAGCTATTGCCCTGAAAGACCCGGGGTTTAGGGTTTAGGGTTTAGGGTTGAGGGGCCACCCTTAAGTTTCTAAACTCGGAACCCCGAAACCCCCACGCTCCAAACCCTAGTCCCAAACCCTTGTCCCCTGAACCCTAGCGTCCCAAAAACAACTAAGACCCTGGGCCCTCAAAGCTTCGACGCTGCCTGGGATCCTTGCTCACTCAACAAAGAGAGCCCGCCACACAGCCCTCCCCTCAAAAAAGATAGACATGCGATATAGGAGCAGGTAGGTAGGTAGGTAGGTAGGTAGGTAGGTAGGTAGGTAGGTAGGTAGGTAGGTAGGTAGGTAGGTAAGTAGGTAGGTGGGTAGGTAGGTTCGTAGGTAGGTAGGCAAGAAGGTAGGAAGGTAGGAAGTTAGGAAGGTATCAAGGTCGGAAGGTAGGAAGGTCGGAAGGTAGGAAGGTCGGAAGGTAGGAAGGTAGGAAGGTAGGAAGGTAGGAAGGTAGGAAGGTAGGAAGGTAGGAAGGTGGGGAAGGTAGGAAGGAAGGTAGGTAAGTAGGTAGGTAGGTAAGTACTTAGTTAGGTAGTGGTGCAGGTAGTGAGTGAGTTAGCTAGTTAGTTGGTTAGTTAGTTAGTTAGTTAGTTAGTTAGTTACTTAGTTACTTAGTTAGTTAGTTAGTTAGTTAGTTAGTTAGTTAGTTAGTTACTTAGTTAGTTAGTTACTTAGTTAGTTAAGTTAGTTAAGTTAGTTAGTTAGTTAGTTAGTTAGTTAGTTAGTTAGTTAGTTAGTTAGTTAGTTAGTTAGTTAGTTAGTTAGTTAGTTAGTTAGTTAGTTAGTTAGTTAGTTAGTTAGTTTAGTTTAGTTTAGTTTAGTTTAGTTTAGTTAGTTAGTTAGTTAGTTAGTTAGTTAGTTAGTTAGTTAGTTAGTTAGTTAGATCGAGCCCTTCCCAGGACGTTCTTGGAGGTCAGCTTCATGGGAATCTGTGGGTCTCTTGCCACTTCGCACTGGGTTTTGGGGTTTAGGGCTTAGGGCTTAGGGCTTGGGGTGTTTCGGGTTTAGAGGTTTAGGGTTTAGGGTTTAAGGCGTAGGGCTTAGGGTGGATTCTTGGGAAACTTGGAAGGGCCTCCAACACCCTGCAACCTGACCCCTAGTCACGCCCAAAAGCCTCGCCGTCAGAACCCTAAACCCTAAACCCTAAACCCCTAAACCCTAAACCCTAAACCCGTATAGAGACCTAATCGAGCCCCTCCACAAGTCGAAAGCGTTTAGTATGCTTCGTAAAGTCTTTCGGAAAACCTGTCAACTGCCTCTTCAACACCCTACGCAACCTGCAACCAAAAAAAGTCCCCAGACACCTCATGACCCCTCCCGTCTCTAGATGGTCCGATTACCTGCCCGAGGTGCCGGAAGAAGAGAGAGTAGCGCACTCCCCCACACCGCTCCTTCAGTTCGTTTAACGATGCTTAGGTTCGGGGCCGGTTTAGGGTTTAAGGTTTAGGGTTTAGGGTTGAGGGTTTAGGGTTTAGGCCCCCTGATGTGCTGCGGCTAAAGTGGCCCAAGGCCCTTACAGGCACAGCTACGCAACTCCACGGGCGGAGGCCTAGGCCTGCAGCGAAATCGCACTTTTGCCCGCCTCTCGCGCGTGCACGCGCCGGAGGCACGACTGGATGCGGTCGTACTGGTGCTTTGCTTTGAAGCCCCAAGCCTGGACGACAGAAAAAGAGGTTTGTATTGCAAGCAATACGCGGCCGAAAAGTATTATGTGTATATATATATATATATGTATATCTGTATATATATATATATACATGTATCCATATCCATATCGGACATTGAAAGGAAACTCTTGCACAGAGTGGGCTTTGCATGGCTTTGTGATCAGAAGGCTCGGGCGACCGAGTCCGATGTCCTCACGACGCACTAAGGGCCTCCGTGATGTTCTGGTCCCTGACGATCTCCGGCGTAAGCTTGTCAAAGCAAAGGAAATAATCCACCTGCCCGAAGATCGAGCCGAATATCGGATCGAGGGCTGGGTGAGGCCTGGATTGAGGAACCCTAAACCCTAAACCCACTAATATGGAGAACTTCGACCTACAGGGGCCGTAGACCACTTCTCGACATCTTCAGAACCCCCCGGCAAGGCCCCAAAACCCGAAGACGAATACGAAAATAGCAACGGCTCACCGGCATCCAGCCTCCCAACCCCGATCCCGAAGAACGTCGAGCACGTGGCGCCTGCGCTCTGCAAAGCAGGAGGCTTGGAGTTGAGGACTTTGTTTAGGGATTAGGGCTTGGGGTTTATGGTTTTTAGGGCTTTTAGGGTTTTTTCAGCGTTTAGGGTTTAGGGTTTAGGGTTTAGGTTTAGGGCGGTTCAGGTTCCCCAAACTTCAAAGCTCTGAGCCAAAGACGCGAAACCGCTTCAGTTCAGGTTTGGGGTCGCAAAACCACAGACTTCGCAGGCTCTCAGACTTGGATTAGGGTTTAGGGTTTAGGGTTTAGGGTTTAAAGGGTTTAAAGGGTTTAGGGGAGTCAAGGCCTGGGGCCTGAGCCTACACTGCCGAAAAAAAAGGTTCGCATTGGTTTCCCGGTGTTGTGTTGGACCCCCGCCGCTCCCAAACCCCTGTCACTGTCCTAAGCCCGGAATGCGCGTTCGGGAGTTCGTGGAGTTGAGCTGCATAGGTTCAGAGGACGCGAGGATTGCTGGACTCCAGTCAGAAGCAACCGAGGCCTATGCAAATCGAAAACCGCGGCTGTGCTCGGCAGCCGGAGTTTTGCCAGGTGTCGGAGAACTTCCTGCGCGGACCGGGGCCAATTCAAGACGTTCATGGAGCTTTTCGCTCTTGAGGTTTTGATGCTTTACCGTCTTTGGCGGCGCCCAGCTTCTTTAGTACCTCGAGTTTGTGCGACTCTACAACACCAAGCTGGCCTTCGTGAGGTGCCCACTCTTAAACCGCATGCCCAAGGATCTTAACAGAGCAGGACTTTTGGATTTGAGGCCTCTGCCTTGCATCTGAAACTCAAGGCTCGTGCCGCTTAACATATTATGATACAGTTTAAAAATAACTCACAGTCTGCCATGTGTCTTTTGAAATAGTTGTGTTTATCTGTTGGAGTCACTAACCCACGTCTCCAGGCTGAAACCAGTCCTGCCGCTGCTTGGCGTTCGATTTTCCAGTGCTAAACCACTCCATGACAGGCCGCGACCAGTTTGCACGCAAGAGGCCCACGTTTCTGCAGCTGATCGAATGGGAGCGAGGGACTTGACTTGGGTTCATTCGCAATGATCATGGGGAAGCTTTGCGTCTGGAGTTTAGCTGGATTTGCCTGTGGGCTCAAGTCGCCTTTCACCAAAACTAACCAAGCTCAACTTGAAGGACTCATCCCCTACAACATCCCATGTATAGCCACCCCCAGGAAGCTGATCTCAATCGCCGCTCTACGAGTACTCAGCAGCCAAGCAGGGGCTTTGGACGGGATCCGAAACTGCAGACCGCCCACCCACAAACACGAGAATCACCCGATCCTTATGCAAGAATGCGGAGTTGCATCAGCTGCAAGCGGGGCGACCTTTCATGATGACCCCATTCCTCTGAAGCTGGGAACCTCCAGGGTCTGAAAAGCTCCTGTCCAGCCAAGGCTCATCACCGCAACGCGACCTTTGCCGCTCTGCGCCTCCGAGGCTTTCGGACTTCGGGAAGAACACCCTCACCAAAAAACCCAGAAATCTACAAAGAAGGAAAGTCGACGAAACCAAACGTAGCATGGGCCGGTAGGCTTCGTTCTCTAGGATTTGAGGGTTTTAGAGTTTGGGACTCTGGGGGATGTGGGGCTTTAGGGGTATAGGGTCTCGAGCTTTTGTATGTTCTTTGCGGATGTTGGGCTTTAGCTTTGTGGCGGATGTCGCCAACACTAAGCCTCAACCGCCCAGGCACCTGTGCACATGGCTGATTGCTGACGTGGGCAGCATCATCATACTCTGATGCAGGCGTCACCGGCACGATGCACTCGGTGCACGCCTGATAGGCAGGAGGCTTCATAAGTCAAACCAGAGTACATCGAATGAATTATAATGGGCACTGAAGCTTCGCAGGACGTAGAACGGCTTTTGGCAATGGAACTTCGGCCTTTTGTATGGCTTCGGGATTTACGGTAAACTTAGCCATTTCGGACTGCGGCCCCTCCGGTCCTCACGGGTGGCATTCCAGCAGCAGGGTGCCCCGCGGACGTAGGGGCAGGGCTTGCCACGCTGGCCGGTACTCAGCCACGCCTCACATGGCTTGGTGCAGTGGGCACGTCCAGCAGACGTAGCTTCGGAATTAAGCTTTAAGGTTTGGTGGGACAAGGATTCCGCATTTCGGAATCTGCGCCGAGACCTCAGAACAGTTGGCATGGATCATCGGCAGATGCGAGCTCTGAAGAGCAGACGCCTGAAGCCTGAAGCTCCCAAACTTTAAATTTGCAACTCTTACAGCCCCCAAACCTGTAAGCCCAAGACTCAAAACACCCAAAGAAGAGAAACCTGAAGCCATTTGGCGCCTCGTCGCAGCCCGTCGCCTGGTGCAGTCGGTTGTCCTCCGCAAGACGGCTAATATCGAGGCATGGCATAGCCAATCTTCAAGGGTTCTGTAAGGGATCTATACTGAACAATCAGAACAGCGGTTGGGGTTCTGCTATCGTTCAAGTACGTAGATAGCACAAGGGATGTTACAAGGCATTGATAGCCACTGGTACTGTGAACATAGGGTTTACGGTGCTTGTACGGCGGTTTTGTTAGTAGAAGCCTATAGGGTTTGGGGGATTCCATTATTACTTTCTGCACCACTGAACAAAAGGGCTTCGGTCGATGTTCGCTTTCACAAGCAATGCTTGCCTTTGCAGGAATGTCACCTCGTGTAACACCCCGCCTCGGGTCGGCACACAGTTTGTGTCGACCCGCTTCTACACACGAGGTCCCTCGAGTGTACTCGTCGGCCCATAGCCGTTCATCAGGCTTCCGTTTTGCCTCTGCAGTGTTCCACTCAAGCTCTGTCTGCATTGCCGCATCCACAAATTGCTTTTGCGGCCCATTACAAATCCATCCAAGCGTCTTCTTCATGGCATAGTAGACCACTGAGAGGAGGTTCATCATAATGACAAGCACAACCAAATTTGCGCTTGCTGTGCCCATGAGCTCTGCAGCCGCATCCTCGAAAAACTGCACGCCCATAGCCAAACCCAAGCGTAAGATCATCAGGATGGGCAGCAGGTTCTTGGTGTGCCCGGGCTTGAAGCCGCTGTTCTTTCACAACTCGCTTGATCTTCACCTTGCGGTCCGCCTGGTCCATTTCTTCCTGGCCATACGAGTTCCCGAACTCGTCGATGGCGCCAGTCCTGCAAAAAAGCTCCTTCAGCTTCACAGCACTTAGCGGCTCTGTTCCCACCTCCGCAGGATTGCGGGTTCCTGCAATGGCTGCGCTCGGAAGACCTTGTCACGGACTCCACATTGGATCCAAAAGTATGCGCAGGCTATGTGGCGCACCTATCCAGCTCCCATCCTTTGGCTGACTCCGCGGGCCGCCGCCGAGTCGGTGCGAAGGACAACGTCCAGCTCAGGCAACATGCACTCAAGGAAGTAGGGAACCATCCTCTTGACTTTGCCTCCGACCAGTCTCTCATCCACTTCAACGATGACCTTCTCCCTCTGGGGTACGTTCAAGTACGCGTCTTTGATGTCCAGCGTACAGAGTTCAAACACGGCAACAGACTCCCAATCCTGTGGGTCCCAAACTTCGCCTCCGAGAGGAACTTCATCTACACTGTGTGCCACAAGCACTGGGAGCCCAGACGGCAAGATAGCCCAGCCCTCTGTTCGGGCCAGTCCGGAGTCGTCGGTGGCGATTGTCGAGATCATCGCAGACATGACCAAAGTGTTTCTTCGAAGCCGTATTGGCACTCGGCAACCATCCTTAAAGATGATGTGCTCTTTCGACTCCCGCCCTAGGCACCACCCGGCTCTCAGCAATCTCCCCAAAGAGAGGATGACCGAGCCACCAGCTCTAAAGTCCTCGCGCCATGGTCCTGGATCTTCTTGATCAGGCTTGGGTAGTCGTCGTGGATCACGCTCGGGTAGTCTTCGTGGATCACGCTGAGGTAGTCGGCCTGGATCACCATGATTCCTGGGGCTTTCAAAGAAAACTCTTCAAAGTCGCCCTCCGCGGATATGTCGAGAATCAGCGTTTGCGAGCAGATGGCGTGTTCATGGGCGCCATGCTCACCTGCCTCACCGGTTGTGTCCGTCCTCAATCTGCTGCACCTTCCCGCCTTTGCCCTTGCCTTTCCTGGCCACGGGGCACCCATTTTCCAGTGGCCGGCTTTTGCCGCATATATGGCAAGTGCCAGCAAAGCGCTGGTTTGTTTCCCTTTTCCTTTGCCTTTGCCTTTGTCTTTTCCCTTCCATTGACCATGCTGCCAGGAGTCTTGTCGCCCTTGCCGCTTGCCACCATCTCCTTTTCGCTTGCCGGGACCATAGTCTTGCCACTGTCCTTTCTTGCCGTGTTTGCCTTTGTCGACCTTGCCTTTTCCCTTCTTGCCACCCTTCGAGTCCTTGCCTTTGCCCTTGGTCTGGTCCACCTCCATTGGTTGGGCTCCTTGGTTGCTCGAAGATCCGGGTGGCTGCTTCAAGGAGGCCGTCCATGGAGCATTCATGCTCTCGTACTGCAGGATCCTTTCCCTCAAGTTGTGGTACTCGGTCTTGTCCGTGAGCTTAAGTTGCACTTGCGACTTGAGGGGTTCAGAGAAGCCTCCAACAACAGTCGCCACAATGAGGTCCGGTGGGAACTTGTTGCGACGTAGCTGCGGATCGCCTCCTCATAGGCAATCAATTGCTCATGCAAGCCTGTGCCCTCCTTGAAGCTCCAGCTGGCCATTTGCTTGACAAAGGCCAGGCTTCTTGTTCTTTCTTTCCATATCCCGCTTAAGCAGCCTAAGAGCCTCATAGCCGTTCTTCTCCTTCTCAAGGCCCCTGATGATCAGCAAGGGCCGCCCCCGAACCAGGGAGCACAAAACACCATATAGCTCTGACGGCGTAGGCATCACCATGTGGTCGCAGGGCTCGTCCAGATCTATGAGATCTATCTCCTCCTCATACTGACTCTCTGTTGCATACAGCCATTTGCAAAACTGGAAGAACCAATCCCTCCAGATCCTAACTTCTTCTTCGCGGCTTTGCGGGTTCCATGCCTCCACCTTGATCGCTTTGACCAGCTGGTCTTGCCTTGCCGCCTTTGCTTGGCCCGCTCGGTGGCCCCTAGGACCTTTGAAGATACATTGCCAAACGCTTGCTCCCTTCGTTGCGGGTCGATCTGCTCTTCCGTGATTCCTGTCTGCGCCGGCTGGCTGGCTGCTGCTGTGGCACGCTCGCCCCTGACTGCTCCATCTCTGCGTTCCCGCCGTAGAGCCCAGCAAAGAAAGATCTGCCAGGCCACCAAGAACTGTTTCCCAGGTCCCTTGGATCAAGAGCTGCCCTCTTTCCTCGGACCTCGGAATCACACGCACTGAAAATTGAAAAACACACTCCTCTCACAAGCATTGATGCAGCTTCCCAGGTCGCAGGAACTGAAAAATGCGGAGCCCGGTGGTGCCCTGCTCCCAAAGGGGGACTTACCCAATAGAAAAAGGATTGTCCAATGGCCCAGTCAAGGGAGCAGTGGAATCATTCTGGCAAAGTAAATTGCACCAGTCACACGCGTGGGCAGCGTAGCGGATAGAAGACCCCCTAGAGGGGCTCTGCTACCACGTTTGCTGCACCGCTGAACAAAAGTGCTTCGGTCGATGTTCGCTTTCACAAGCAATGCTTACATATGCAGGAGTGTCACCTCATGTAACAACTATAGTGGGAGACAATATTCATTAATCTTCAACCGTCGATACTAGTACCAGGAACTCCGGCGCACCTGCATCGTCGTGGACGCTTCACTCAGAAGCATCGTTGTGGAGGCTTCAGCCCCCAGAAAGGCAGCTGCCGGAGGCTTAGCTTCTTTGGCCTGGCTGGGTTCATGGTTTAAGGTTTGGTTTAGGGTTGAGGGGTTTAGGTTTTAGGGTTTAGGGTTTAGGGCTTAGGGCTTGGAGCCCTTGGGGTTGCCTATGCATCATGACACCCAACTTGGGGCCGGAGCCAGAGGACCTGAGGGTTCAGTTCTTGACGGAGGTTCGGAGTTTACCGGAGCCATCGGGTGGTCTGCTTCGGGTTCAAGATGCATGAAGCAATACACAGGACCCAAAGGGATCGTTGCGAGGGCCAACATCTCGAACGATGCATCCCGAACTCCGGCTCCACAGTCGTCCTCCTCCTGTACGACGATGAGGATGGCGACGACAACCGAAAACGACGACGAGGACGACGACCGAAAACGACGGCGACGAAAACGCACGAATCGCTCATGGCAGCGACTGCTGCGACCATAAATTCATGACACACAGCGGCTAGCCTCCTCCGGGGTAAACGGCGCCTCAGAGGACGAAGCCATCCTCCCAGACTTCTACAGCATGCACACCGAGGTTTGGGAGTCAGGGGTCTGGATTTCGAGCTTAGGGTTCAGGGTTTAGGGTTTAGGGTTTAGGGGTTTAGGGGTTTAGGGGTTTAGGGGTTTAGGGTGTTGCTGGATCCACGAAACCGGTACGTACGGTATGGAAACCCATCATTGGAATTTAGGCGCTCGGGTGCAGAACGGGCTTTAAACTCTCCCTGCAGCCTCTGAGATCAAACCGTGAACTACCGGGCCCTGCCTGGCTACTTGGAGGATCATGGGACTTAGTAAGTAAGGTTATAAGTCGCTTAGTTGGGGTTATAAGTATAGTTACCCTAATTATAACCCTACTTACTAAGTCTCATGCAAAGTCCCATGATCCTTTAAGTACTTCTTAATGGTCTGTTCTTGTTGCTTTTGGGAGTGGGTGCTGGGGGTTTCTCGTGGAGGTTGGGGCTTCCCCAAAGCCTTCCAAATCAATATAATGCAGAAAGCAGCAGACACCCCCGCAGTTGCCAAGGTATTGGCGCGAAAGCTTCAGGTTTGTGGTATCTAGGTTAAGCCCTAAACCCTAAACCCTAAACCCTAAACCCTAAACCCTCATCGAGTTTAGGACCTAAGCCCGAGTTTGCCCCATAAAAGTGCGCGGCCTCTCGCGAATAGCGAGATCCAGCAGATGCTGCTCTTCACCCAGCTCCCGCCCGACGATAGACAGCAGGAAGCACAGAGAAAGGGCGATGCTCCTGGAAGTGGACTTGCGATTGAGCTTCCGGTGTCGACGGTCCAAGACTTAGGGTGGCACAGCCCCACGGCATAGAGGGGTCGTCTTTTCCGAACTCAAGATCCCCTTGCCCACCACCAGCTACTTGGAGGATCATGGGACTTAGTAAGTAAGGTTATAAATCCCTTAAGTCGGCTTATAAGTATAGTTACGCTAATTATAACCCTACTTACTAAGTCCCATGATCCTTTAAGTACCCCTGAACCAGAGAAACTCGTTGAAGCCCAAGGTTGGGGGGTCATGACCAGAACCTGAAGCGAAGCCTCTAGATTGTGGGTACAGCATGTGAGAGTCAAACACGAGCCCCAAGAGCCCAGAAGCAGAGTTGGAATTTTCCGGATACTCCACGCTCTTTTTTGCAAACAAGATTCGTGACCGCGCCCAGCCAGTGTACAAGCGCAGCAGCCGATGCCATCCGAAAAGCGCCCTCACCCCCTGAGCTCTTTGGCTCTCTACCTCTTCATGAAAACGGACTCCACAATCCCAAACCCAAAAACCGCAACAGGGAGCAGCCGGGGCTTCTGATCATGCAGACTAAGCTTTTTCGGCAGACTGCTACGCACCGGAGTTCTAAGGACAGACCCTTAATCCCACTACCTTAAATAACCATTGTATAGTCCTTATATACCCCTTATATAGCCAGGTAGTCTCCACATTAACCCCAATAACCTACAAGGGTCCCTATTCAGGGTCCCTCCTAAAGCCCTTAGAGAAGAGATAAGAGGTCCTAAACCCTAAACCCTAAACCCTAAACCCTAAACCCAAAACCCTAAACCCTAAACCCTAAACCCTAGAGGAGTGTCCCAAACATGGCGACCTAAGTCATGGCTGGTCCCTGCTCTAACCGCAGATCTAACGGATCAGCAGATCTCTCCACGCTCTGACTCCCCGTTGCGACGGGGCACTTCTTGGAAGTCTTCAGGATATGGGAGTTTCCGAAATTAGGGAACCCCAAAATAGAACCCTAAATAGTAGGATTCTTATTGTAAGGACCCAAAATAAGGTACCCCTAATTTTCGCGAAAATAAGGGGTACCTTATTCTGGGGTCCATATAATGAGGAAGCTACTATTCAGGGTACTATATGGGCCTTTGGGGTTCAGGGCCAGGCCAGGGTCTGGAAATTGGAGGCCCGGGAAGCGCTGGGTTTGCGACATGGGGGTTTCCGAAAATTGGGGGTACCTTATTTTGGAGTCCTTATAATGAGGAATCCTACTATTTAGGGTACTATATTAGGGTTCCCTATTTTCGGAATCTACCACATCGACGTCAGCGCGAGAATCGAGAATTTGGAGCCGCACATGGCAGGGACAGGTTTTGCACCGGCGCACAGTCTCTAGAAAGCCTCACGTCGCGAAGCCGCAGAACGGCAACATGAGCCGTGTGACCCGAAACTCGATGCCCACGACCCTGGACCTCTGAACAGCCTCCCTCCGCGCCCCCAACTCTTCAGGGCTCGATTCCTCCATACCCGACCATGCACTTTTCTCACGCACCCCACTCTCATCCCTCCACTCCCAGAAGCAAAAAACTATTTTGCATTAACTCAGGGCCCTAAATCCTAGACCCGAAGCCCGAAATCGGAGCCGCGATCTGCCCACTGAGTGCCTGAGTCCCGAAGTCATAGAAACGGGGGGGCGCCTGGGGGTCTGCGTTCATGCTGAACTTGATGAGGACGTGGCCGGCGGCCTGCTCGACGAGTGTACGTATGTGCGTGTGTGTATATATATATATATATATACATACATATGTGCATATCATAAATATAGTATATAATATCACCTGATATAACTTAAGTTAATTTACTAGAATACAACAGAATAGAATAGAATAAAATAGAATAGAATAGAATAAATAGATAAAATAGAATATAATGTTATATAGTATAGTATAACATGGTATCATATAAAGCAATATATCGTAATAGCATATAATACACTATAATGTAACATGGCATTATATGTATGTATATATATATATATACTATACTATAATATACTATAACATACTATAATATACTATAATATACTACAGTATACTATATTGTACAAAAACATAATATATGATGTAATATAATATTATAGAATATAATACCACATAATATAATATATGCATGTATACATATAAACAAACATATAGATACAGAAAGAGAGAGAGATAAAGGTATGCAAAGTGTGCATGTATTCATTATATATATATATATATATACATATATATATATATACATATATATATATATACATATAATATACATATATATATATACACACACAACACTTTTCTGTCTTGTTTGAGTATCGATGTGGGACAAGTTTAGCTTGAGTTCAATCGTCATTCGCGTCTTCATGGTCTGAAGCCGCCTTAAGCTTACACGGCTACCGCTCCACACCCCCAAGACTGCTCCAGGATGTTGCGTCGGATCTTGGGCTCAAGATCGATTGAAGGTTTAGGGTTTAAGCGTTTAGGGTT
>CAJNDV010005558.1:183989-199744 GCA_905221635.1 Symbiodinium sp. CCMP2456 | reverse complement strand
CTGGTGCTGCTGCTACTACTGCTGCTACTTCCACTTCTAGTCCTACTCCTGCCGCTACTGCTCCTGTCCTGCCACAAGCACTGCTGTGACTGGGACTGCTCCGGCTTCTGCTGCCGCAGCACTATCCCTTCAATCCTTGCCCCTGTTTTTCCCACCGCCCTTGATGAGCAGAGCCTGTCCTCATTATTGGCCTTGCGTGGGGAGGGGAAGGTAGTGAGTGACCAAAACCCTCACGTTCGTACTTGATCTCGGGCTCGCACCATCATGGTCAGAAACAGCAATGAGCTTGGAGCCAGTCCACGCAAGCCAAACGCAGCCGCGTTCAGCATGTTCGTCGCTGTCGTGAATCCTGCAAAGAAGCTGCCGCGAACTGGCAGGGCCGGGCGCTCAAAAGTGACACCTACAACACGGCCACCCCACGGAGACTACGAAGTCATGTCTAACCCTGTGAAATGGCTCGACAAGTGAGCTTTTGATGTGTCGTTTGGCGACGACGGGGTTCATGCTCAACCATGTATAAACTTGAAAGCCTTCTGAATTATGGGAGAAGGGTGGCAGCAACGACAAACCGGCAACTACGTTCCGAGAGACCAAATGAATTTGGGCATCCTGTCATAAGGTCAGCTTCAAGAACCGAGGCTCCCAACAAGTGCTCTTGGCGCACGCTTCTGCTTTACAACCGCTTGTGACGCCGCACACCGACTAGTTCGGCAAGCCAAGACTCAAGACGTGAAGATCCAAGCCAGTCCTATACGTAAGGATCCTGAAACTACCGTCTCGGAGGAACTTGGAACTTCCGTTTGTGCGACGCTGGGCTCCGAAAGATCGATCTCGAGCCACAGAGCCAAGACACAATACTTATGGACCAAAAACTTGCAAATCTGGCGGGCTGTCCTCTGGCGCTTAGATTTTTCAGCATCCAGGGTGTGGCTGATGCACCAGTGGCCCTTGGAAAGGCGGCCATTACAATCTGCGCGGTAATTCGGACTCATGTATCAGGATTGGGCCGCTGGCGTGCACAGTAAACCGTACCTGATCCACATGCTGGAAGATCAACAGAAAAAGTGGTGCTAGGGACACCGAGGCCGTAAGTTGCCAGCCCAACGATGAAGTTTCGCACCTGACATAGTGCTGACAAAGCCCATTTGTCTCTTTCGAGCATCCGTCGAAGATTCGTACAGCTACTTGGCCGAGACAGCTGAAGTCGCCTGCATTACGGACCATTTGAGATGGTCCCGAATCCAAGTCTGCACGGGAGATGAATGCCAATTCCATGACTGCAGCCAAACGAAGCCCGTTCTGCGCGAGTGGCCTGGATGACATCGCTGAGATTCTTGCCCTCAAGGAACCTCTCCCAAAGCGTTCCAAGTGGAAAGTATCAAACAGCGAGTCGTGCACCACAGCTACTGTAGTAATATTCTGCTGCATCATTCCCTTCGACAGTCGGCAGGGAGCCTAGTTTGCTCGAGTATCGAACGTAAGGCTGCAAGGCAAGCCCGCGGATTCTTCCGACATATTGCAGCTGGTGAAAGTTGGTCTCAATGTACCATCCAGGGTTCCGAAATCATCACATGTGGCCAGCACTTGTCCGTCCAGCAGCCAGACTGCCGCGTAGCAACGTCAAACACTATAGGGTGACCCTATCAAAAATACCGTGGTGCGCTCATGCTCGATGTGTTCTAAAAGAGGCCGAGGTTTGGCAAAGAAGCATGTGCATACTGCACACTGTTGCAGTCCGGCTCAAGGCAGCCCGCGCGAGCACTGGTACTTCGTTTATCGTATCGTGGTCGGCCCAAACGTCCTCGCTGCAGCAGACTACTAGGCTTGCCGGAGCAGATATCACGCTGCCAAGCTGCGAGAGTCGTATTCTGAGAGAACGGAACAGCTTCACAAAACGTGATGGCATCATTCTGCTACACCGGCAATTACAGGGATGGCAGGCGAGTTGGACACACGATGTCAGAACAGGGACGGGGCCAGTTGGCCGCAAGGAGCATCTAAACCCAAAGCCTAGACAGTCCAACTTGCACTCAACCAAATTACTGTGCTACACGAACCACTGTCCTTGTCTTAATAAGCACCGACCTGCTCTTGGGGTGAGCGGGGGGTAGTGCCGAGTTCCGTTCTTACCCTTGCCCTCTACGCCCTCCATCCCGACCTCCCCACCCCTTCCAAGGTTGAACCCCGTCCCGTTCCACTACCAACAGGTGCATGCTGTTGAAAATGCTGTCTTGCTTCCCCTACCCCCCATCCATCCTTCTAAACCCCCCTGAATTACCCTCTCCCCACCGCCCTCGCCCCCCCTTTGAGTGCAAGGTCGCCTGTCGCTTTTTGCTCCGTTCCTATCACCAGCAGATGATGCATTGGACACTCATGAGCCGAAGGATATATCTCAGGCACTTGTGATGCAGTCCCTCCATAAATGTTCCAGTGCAACATGTTCAGAAGCAGCAACAGCGGACAAAGTTGTGCGCAGTTGGCTGCGTGCTTTCATTTGTTGTGGCTGTCTTGATCAGTTCGTGCTAGCCCACACTCTGTGTATAGTTGGTTGCACTTTGCTCTTGCCGGTTCCCCAACCCTTTGGGAGGTCGGTGGCGGCGCTGTGCTGCTACATCGGGCAGCGCACGGCGGAGCCCAGCGGATTTTGCAATGAATCTGGCTGGACTCGGCTGTAGCCATTCGCCGACATCATCGACAGCCCTCCAGCACAGGCTCAAGCTGCACAAGACCCGAGACCCGTCCAAGCATGTACGAGTATGAAGAGAAAGGGTCATCATCTCAATAACATGATACTCCACTCGGTGGATGGAGGAAATCTTGCACTGCCTACTTAACCCACGGAATGTGAACCATCACCCAACTACCCCAGGCACCCCTTTTAACGTTGTTGCTTGTCTTGACGGGGTAGTGCAAGATTTATGTCATTGGCACAAATCCGAAAAAAACTGTTATTTCATGGCAACACTGAAAAGGGGGCCAGAGCGAGACGTCTTTGTTTGTTGTGTTCGAAGTGCTGCAAGATTCCTCCATCCACAGTTCCTCACCGAATGTGCATGGGGTGAGCTGCAGAGGGCAGCATCATGAGCATCAGCAATATCGCAGCCGCCCCAGACACCAACGCGACGGCCACAAGTATGGTGGGTCATCGTTTCTCTAGCAGGGCTCGCGGTGGAGCAGCGCATCAGATGATCAGGAACATCGCACCCGCCCCGAACACCAACACGAGGCCCGAAATATGGTGGCTCACGCTTTTGTGGAGGGCGCGAAACCACGAGGTGAAGGGGGTCGGAGGGTGGGGGATTGCTTGATTCAGTTCATTTCAACGCGTCACGTGGTGATGCACAGTATGGAGCTTGCAAGCCTTGCTTTAGACCCTTCCATCGGGTTTAGGGATGTCTAGGGCTGCTCCTGGCCACTGCCTGCACAGCCCGCCTGTGGACGAAGCAAAGCTCGAAGCGGTTGCAACCCACTCGACTAGCATCCGAAGTTATAGCTGCTGAACCACGACGAGGATGGAGCATTTGCAGGGTTGTGATGGCCACCAACTTCTGCAGGGCCTCCGGGTCGCTGCCATCGTTTACGCCACGCAATGTCTTGTTCGAAGTCTCACAAACACAGCACACACACAGACATTTCAGGGATGGCAGCCTTCGTTCCTTCAGCAAAAAGTCGAACAAACCCGAAGGGGTTAATCCTCAGCAACGGCAGTGTGCGATATGCCTGCGTGCGAGCTGATCTGGGTTGAAGAGTTAGCGATTGCTGCATTGCTGGAGCCACCGCCTACCTACAAAGCTTATATTCCCTCTTGACAGGAAGCCACTCGAATCCGTCCATCCTTTGCTTCGTGAACAGGCCTGCGATGAGCTCAAATAGCAGGGACACCAACGCTAGCCCGAGCGAGTAAGGACCGTCCAAGTAAACCCTTGGCCATTTCGGGGTGGGAATGCTGCAGAAGCTTCAGATGATGCATCCTACAGGCCCGGTGGCGACGCGGCGAAGCGTCTCGCTGTCGTGCAGCAAAGGATAGTTGCTGGCCAAGGGTCACGGACCACGTGAGTTTTGCTGTTGTCCTCTTTGTCGGATCGAGGGTTTCCTCGCGGCACTTCACAGTTCCACTTCCGTCACATCCCTATTTCCCGGCTTTCGGTATGATTTTGCTTGGCAGCCATGCTGCAGCCCAGGCGTCGAAACTACCCCCCTGGCTCTGGCGATCTCACGACTGAAATAAATAAATAGAGGCCGAGCCATCAACAATTACCCTTCAAACATCAGCATCAAAGAGCAATCGTCAATATGGCTGTCTTGTGTTCCGACATTCATGCCTTGCACTGCTTTGCTGTGCAGGCTGAGCGCATGCTGTCTGCGTATTGAGCTCTTAGAGCCTGCACAACGATCGCACACGGTCTCGCATTCAGGGATATCAATATTGGCGGACGTCAGGAAGCATGGTCTCTCCGGCTGCAAGCTCACTCTTTGTCTCCGGTCAGACTATTTACAGTTGATCCGTTCTGTGTGTGTGTGTGTTCTTGTGCATCTGCATCCCTCCACATCTTCCTTGTAGCTTCTTCGTGCTTTCCTTTTTTCCTGCGTTTAATCGTGAGCTAGTGAGCTTCAGTATGGGAGCAGACCTAGCTCGAGACATGAGAGGTCAGTACACTTGCAGAGATTAACTCCTTAGATCTCAAAAAAATTGTGCTTGGTGATTTTTCACTATGTGACTAGGTGCTCTGATGTTAATGGAATGAATATGGAATGAACTTAGTTTCGCAGCTGTCCTGAACTGGCGCCTGCATCAAGAGAGGACTTACCAGCACATACAACTTATGCCCAAATCCTTGCTTCGGTTGGCGTCAGGGTCGGTGCAGCGGCTGTCGGGCCTTCATCGCTGAGCCCCACTACTCACTACTCTCCCTGCACCGCGCTAATTTAGCATGCGCGTTCACACTTCACCAGGAGGAAACAATTCGCTCACCAGGGATCACCTTGCTTTGTTGCATGTTGTTGCTCAGGCATGACCCTTATCGCCCGCAATGTGCTAGCCCTTCCTTCGCCACAACTCCTTTCGAGAACAAGTGTTGCCAGGACAACATGTCCTCCAGCTGAGTTGCCACGAACGCTGCGTGGATTGTGGCAATGGTAGCCATCGCCTGCATAAACGGTGCCCCAGAAGCGAACACGCAAAGAATGGAGAGCAGGCATGTTTTTTATAAGGTACATCTACATGCTGAACGGCCACAGCATCCCATATTGATCATATTGGCCGAGGAACGGCATAGACGTATCTGATGGCAGAGGGAGAACCTGGTGAGAACAATAAGATCCTCGGCCATCTGGACAGATCCCACGATTCCCGTCAAACTTTTCTGCTGTCCTGCGATATTCGAAGCCCATGCTCACGCGACATAACACTGCTGCCTGCGGCCGGGGTGCCGCCCTTCAATAAATGGCGTCAAGAGCATTGCCAGCCCTGCAGCTGCTCGGGTAGTCGGATCGTCTCTCAATGTTTCCTGCAACTTGCAAGCCTGGCCTGTGGCTGTTTGCACCCGAGACAACGCAAGAGCCAGCTCATTGCTGGAGCATACCTGGACACATGCGCGCCAAGACCGCACGGACACGAGGCTTCTTGCACATTGGCTTAAAGGTGCAACGCAGTTTGCACCCAAGCTGCATCTGCTAGGGCTGCATTGCACATCACCGTGTTCGAAAATGTTGTCAAGATCCTGAGCATGAGACGGCGTAGGCACTTGATAAGGAAGAAGACAAAAACATGCACGACTGCACTGTTTCAGCATCTGATTTTGGGTCAAAGCACAATCGAAGGATTCGACAAACAGCAACCAACCATCGCTTCTTCGCATTCTTGAAAACACACCAGCCCAGAAAGATGTTGCCTGGGAGGCCGGCGAAACTCAACGAGTTCAGATCAGTTCAGACTCCCGCGTTCCAACTTCCGTCCAAGAATCTGAGCGGTCCAATCAGAAACCCAGGTTTGCGCCCTGACACGAGAACATCGCCACAGCAGCATCTTCAATAGTCCGATGCGCTGGTACGAGACATGTCACTGGTTTGCATACACCATTCAGGTTTAGCTGCACGAGTTGCCGCAATTTAAATCGACCTGTGACATCTGCATTTAATCGTTCTTGCAGGACATTACCGTTAGGGGTGGCATGGTTAGAGAACATGCACAAAAGGTACAGTACCCGGTGCAAGACAGTGTATCTTCTCATCGTCAGGGTGATTTCGCTGGCTGTGGCCCGAAACAAATGGTGTGACCGCGCCGGGCCCGGCCCTTCCGCGACCTTTTCTCCACAAGATCGGTGTAGCTCTGTTTTAGCTGCATGTCAACTTTATTTTACCCTTGCTTCAGCTTGATTTTGTCGCTTTTATCTTTTCCCCAGGGGAAAGCAAGTTTTTCCCGTGAAAGCTCGTCCCGTCCCTTGACGATCCCAGAGCTGCGAACAAAAATTCTGCCAGGGTCGTCTGCAACAGCTGCCAAAAGAGTGGGAATTGGAAGGCTTCCAGGGTGCTGTGGAGCCGTGCCCGAGAACGCAGGTGCTCATTGTCTCTCGTTCCAGTCTCGGCTCAGCGAAGGTGCAGATCCCATGCTGTGGCATGCAAGCCTTTCTCTATTGAATCGCGCTGAACTGAAGCTCTTCCTTCAACTTTCCCCGGCTGAATGCACTTGTAATTGGCATGAGGCAGTTGAGAACTCTCGAATGCAGCGCCTATGCGATCCGAAAGCTTGCCACCAGCTTGGTTGACCTCAGCATCAGGTTGCCTACAGCTGTTGCCGCGGGGAGCTTCAGTCGCGTTCTACCTGGGGAACAGGCAATCAGGCTCAGCAAACCCACAATGCCAGAGGTGTTGCCAAGAAGTCGTGTCGCTGCAGCTGCATCCTATCGACTCCGAGGCTCTGAAGTATTCAGCTCGCGTCATGTGACGATTCGGTGGTTCCTGGTTGCACAGACTGAGGAAAAGCCGCGGCTCAGACTGCGCAAAGATGAAATGCTGAGACACCTCGGCACCAAGCTTCCGCTTCCATCTGAGGTCCCTCACAAGACTCACGCAGGCCGGGCGAGTGGCACTGAAGAAGGACGATACGCATATCCTCAAGGCCCAGGCCCAAGGCTTATGCCGGCTCTGCACAAGACAGGCAAAGATCGGCCTTGTCACCAACTGCTTTCGTCGACTCTCGGCCTTGCCCAGACATCCTCTGAAGAGAACTGCCCCATTGGGCTATGCATTCCGCAGTTCAGTGCACCCGAAGCCTCTTCATGCGCTTCTTGTTTCGAGGCCGTGCCCATTGCTGTTCTGCAACTCTGCTTGAGCAGCCGCTCTGCAACACAGAAGAAGCAGAGTTTATCAAGGTCGCACCTGGAGCCCTAAGATCGGCCAAAGAAATCCGGATGAGGGGGCATGTCAATACTTTTACAATGCAAGCTTGGGGCAGCTGGGACTTCTGGTTGCCGAAGGCTTCGAGTCGCATACACAATCGGGCTGCATCGGCAAGGGGTGGACGAGTTTTCTTTCTGGCGCAAAAGGGGGTCGCATGCACGCAGCCAGGGGCAAAAGCCAAGAAGTATACCTGGAGAACCTGCGGGAAAATACATTAATTAGCAGAATCGGCTCCTGTCTGAGACCGGCTGTGCAAAACAAATGAGGCAGCAATCCATTACAGATATTCGGCCACTAATTTCTCGGAGATGTTCCACAGTTTCTCTTCAAGCTCCTCTGTGGAAAACTTTGGAGGGTTGGCATGTATGGCCTGATTGCGGAAATACCTCAGCAAATGGATCAAAAGGCACTGGAAAGGGTTGAAGACAAGTTGTGAACCTGGGGTCCCTGCTGTCCACGAATACCTTTCTCTTCAATGTCCGGCGAGCTTGCTAAGTAGAGCTGAGTTACGGCACCTGCCGGCAATTCAAGCACAAGGTGATGTCACTTGTGATGCCGATGCGTACCAGCAGCAGAAGCAGCGGCAGTGTCAGCAAGACGCCTCGCGGCGGCGTCAACATGACCAGCTGCATGAGTTCATCCATGTAGTATCTCCTTACTGAAGAGGCGCAAGATTTGCATCGACGAGAAATACACATTGCGAGTAGAACTGAGGAGGGGAGCTGATCGGCAAAGCGCTTCAAGTTTCTAGCCGGATATGAGGACCCATCACAGTTGCAGAAAGTCAGCAGTTTGGGACCCTGCGAAGGCTAAGCACACATAGTGCACGAGCCATCGGTCCGTGATACGGCCTGTGGTGCACACTGCACTTGTCCGACGAGCGTCCAGCCCTTACCCATACTGTCCTCTGTGGACTTCTGAACCTTCGGCACAGGACTCGGCAAAAGCAGCTCACCAGGCCGGGTTTTGCAAATGGAAAGTTTGCACAAGCTGGCATACAAAGGTGCTGAAATACTTCCATCGAATGTTCTCGTCGAGTGGCGTGCTTGGGGAGGTTTGTCATGATGCCGCCGGGGTGGCAACTGTTGGCAAAAATACTTTTGTCTGAAAGTCGACGGGCCAGCGCGCGAGTGAAGAGGACGTTTGCAAGCTTGGAACGAGCGTATGCCTTGAACGGGTGATAGTCAGCCTCAGCTGTGCGACACGTCAACTGCACCGGTTTGACAACAAGAACCAGGAATGGCAGCGACTGCACCGCGCAGAATGGCGAAACTGCTTCGCGAGCGGCTTCGTAGTCCTGGCCCAGCTTGTCAAAGTCCGCCGCAGGAGCTGCATCAAGCAAGCCAAACCTTGACTTCCCCAGCGTGTCATGCCTGCAGCTGATGCCTGCTGTCGAACCTCTGTTTGCATCAGCTGGGGCATGCCACCCAATCACCAGCCACATGCACATTTGGACCCGCTTGCGCCATCCTCCCTCTTTTAAAGCGCTTTGGAAATCTATTGTAGCCATGCTGGCAATATGAAACAGGACACAGTGAAGACAGAGTAAGATATCGCCAAATCTGGAGGTTTGTTGATTGACCCCTCGGCAAAGCACATGTGGGTAGAACCTTCAACCTTCAGTCACAAAATGATTTCGCTGTCATCGAAGGCAGCAGAGCTCGGGGAGTCTTTGCTGTCTTTTCAGCTAAACCGTTAGCCAATTACTCGAATGGCCCAATTTGAGCATATGGCTTCTACGTGTCCTCACAGACAATAAGCACGCCACACCTCGCCATCCACCGATGCAAGTGAGGTTCGATCAGATTTTAGCTGATTTGGTCCATGTAGCATTTCCAATTTGGCCATCATCTCTGGAAAGTGGGCTGCGGCAGAGGTGACAGTCACGACACGCGCTGGTGCAGATGCCTGCCATCGGCAGAGCTGAGAGCAAGCGCACCTGCACTGGAAAGCCTGCGAACGCAAGAATTATTCCGGGACTATGACCTCCAGTTCTGGCAGCAGCAGTTTGGTCAACAGAAAATGCCCCAAATGATTTGTGGCGAACTGGCTCTCCAACTTGTCGACCGTCAAAGAGAATGGATTCGCCATTATCCCAGCGTTGTTCATGAGGATGTGCCTCAGGCATCGAACCAGCTTTGCCGCCTTGACTGCCGAATCACTGATGTCAAGCCCGAAAGCTGAAGCGAGTCCCGAACCTGTTTCTCGGAGATTTACACAGGAGACATAATCGCTTGACAAATCTCACGCGCAGATCGGGCCAGTAAGACTGAGCTCTGCGTTTGTTTGCGGCTCACGTCTGGTGGTGTTCATTTTCTCATCCTTGTCGATTTCATCACACACGGGAGTGCCGCTGTTGTCTTGCCTCTCTGGACAGTCTCCCCCCATTTCCACTCTGGGCTTTGTGCTGCTGCTGTTTCTCAAACGTGTACAGGACGGGATACGGGGGGAAAGCGGGGACAGAAGAGAGTCGGGCCTCAGCCTGAGCTTCCGGACCCTGCAAGTCTCTGATTGAAAGAGGGACAGAAAAGACGCATTTTGGCTTTTTTTACTGTCAGGAAATACGGCTGCTGAGTACGTAAACGATGCTGCACTGTTAAGGGCCGTCTTGGTGCTTGGTGTCTTGACAGCCTGCTGGTTGTGTGCGGAATTATTCGGAGGTGACATCAAATACCATTCCATGCGCCATGCTTCAATGTCTGTTCTTGCGGTTCTCGCGTGCGGCCGGTGCCGGGAGATGTTCCAGCAGAACCCAAGAAGGCTGCGCAGGACTGGCCTTTGTGCCTTCGAGCTGCAAAGGCAAGCGCTTCGCCTTGAAATTCATCGCAAACTCTTTCACTTGCTTGAGGCTGCTCAGGTCTAGCTTCATGAAGTCGGCCTGACACGAAGCCATGAATCCCCCGACTTCCGGCTACAGCCTCCCTGGACAGGAATTGGACAAGGGATATCTTTTGCTTGCCATTGATTCCATGCGCTCTTCCCTGAAGCCTTGGCATCGGGCACCCTCCGAAGCAGCTCCTTCAAGGCCTCTTGGCCCTTGCTCTCACTTCGTCCTGCGAGAATGACCTGCCAAGGAGCTGCCACATGCAAAAAAGGGCAGAGCATTGCAGAGCCCAGCCCCTAGCAGGAAGCGCCTTCTAGCACAAGATTTTCAAAGGATGAAATCTAGAGCTAGACTCTGCCTGCGCCCCCTTCCTGGACATCTCGACTGCGGACTCAAAGCCAATCCCATTGACCTTTCTGGTGTTTTACTGCGTTTGGTCTCTGGCTCCCCACTGTTCATGACGTGACGTGTGAATCAGCTTAGTTGCTGTGGGCCCGGTCACGATTGCCACTTTGCCCGATAAATCTGGAATGTCAGTCACATCCCATGTAGTAAACAGGTCCCAGAACTTGCCGTCAAAGGCAGCGCTCCTGTAAATCCGGAGCTAGGGAAAATGCCGGTCAAGCAGTATTCTTATGCAAGTTCGATGGACCGATGGACCTGGTTGGCAAGGCCTTGTGCATGGATTAGGCCAGCCAAGAGTCAATCCTATTGGGGCCAGCACCGCTATCACCGGGACCAAAACCGCACACAGCCGCAAGTATCCCATGGCTCCAAAGCCCTCGGATGAGCTCAAAATGCATAGGCCGTGACTGGATCCCAAAAACCAGCGGGAACACACATCTTGCAAAAGGTGTTTTATTTTGCGCCTGTTCAAGCTGCTTGCGGTGAGGAAGCACTGATCAAGCACAATATCTTTTCTTTGCCTTGCCGGCTGTCTCAAGATCTCTCACGGCGGTGACTCGATGTTTGTGAGCAATGACCTCGGCGACTGGCATGGCATCGCACGCGGGAGCGCAAGGCCGCGAGTGTGCCCCAACTGCAAACGTCCAGCCTCATGAACTTGGCGCGAGTTCTGTAGCTATGAAAGTCTGGACGGGCATGAAGGGACCTGAGAGCGCGCGAGTGAGTGGCAGCTCAGAGAAACACAGGATGCTCGCATCTTCGCATCTTAAGGAGTTCGCTCCCATCGCGGCTTCTTGGGATCGCTTGCTCGAATTGGCCTTGTGAGGAGTTCTGCCGCCGTGATGTCTGCAGATGGAAGATTCGCTGAGGGTCCAACTTGAAATCCCCAATGCCGCCCCACAGCGCTAGCAGGGATCCAACAACGACTTCTACGAAAACCTCACCGCAAGAATCGCAACTCCAGGCCGACATGAATGATAAAGACACGCAGGCAGTATTCGCACACATGAAGTACCCGGGAGCATGACTGTAATTTCATCACTCGCCCAAAGTTTGCCCAGCACAGGTGCAATATGCTGCATTCTATCACTCGCCAATCTTACACCTCTGGTGGAACATGCCGAGATTGAGTGTCCACAACTCCAACCGGTTCGCGGGTCTCACTTCATCCTTGCGATCGAACCGTTGGGACGAGTTCTCCGAACCCTAAGTCCTACCAGTAGCTCCTAGATAGCAGGATCGCTGTCTTTAAGGACCAGCAAGCCGGGACCCTAAACACTAAACCCTCAACCCCAAACCTTAAACCCTCAACTCTAAACCCTAAACCCTTTTTCACAAGGGACTCGACTGCTGCCCTTACTTCTCATGCCTCGCAACATTGAGCTAAGCATCTGGAACCCTAAACCCTTTTGCATCCAGGCCTATTGCGACTGCCGGGTACCCTGAAGAAAAAGGCCAGGCAAAGCTGCAGCACCATTGACTGCAACAATCACCCAAGCACACAAGACATACAACCTTAAACCCTAAACCTGTCCTCGAATTGGCCTCTGAGGAACAGCATTTCGACTCACACACTCGCACAACGGCAGGCATGGCAAGTTGGTCCGAGCTTGCTACATGCACATCGACAACGGGAAAAGTATGCACAGTAAACAATGACCCTCGTGACCAGTAACCACAAGAGCCATAAAAGACAATAGTTATGAGTATCAGGCTATTCCGGTCGTCACGCCCCTGATGTCGTCAGCAATGCAACACATGGCATCGCTTTCGCTACAAGCCTAGTACCTCTGTGTCAAAAGAACCACTCATAGTCCATCTGGTGTCACTAGCAGCCGCATTTCTGCCTATCATAAAGGAACAGCATTTTTCGGACAGTGCAGCACTTATGAGGTCCCAGGATTCTGAAGTGCTGCACCGTCCCCAAATTTTGGCCTCTGGAGAAGCAGAAACTAGGGGCAGTACAGCACTTTGAAAGCTCCAATGCTGTAATGTGCTGTGCTGTCCCTAAGATTTTGGCTTCTGCAGGAGCAGCATTTAGGGACATCACATCAGTTTTGAGGTCCTAGTGCTTTATCTAAACTGCTGAACCCCCCAAAGTTTGGCTTCCCCTAGCCAAAAGTGCCGTACCGTCCGGAGCCTGCAGGTCTCTGGAGAATAGGCTTTTTAGGGCCTTTCGGGACAGTGCGGCACTTTTGGCTTCCACACCTCCAAATTCAGGGACAGCACAGCACTTTTGAGATCTTTTGAGGTCCCACGGCTCTGAAGTGTTGTACCATGTTTAAGCTTGTTCGCGAGATCTGCCCTGTGCTCGAAGAGGCGAAACCTGCCCCTGTCCACCAGGGCTCTCTTCAGCATGCTTTGCTGAATAGTGGTCGGTAGTCCAGAACAAAGTCTAGACACCTACCGACGCACGTTTCCCAAACATAGTCATGGTCCTGGTGCACCTCGCTTGGATGCACGAGTGCATGGAAAGCGCTCTGCTCGGCCGACCAGGGAACGAGCAGCACAGAACACCGGTGCCCCTTTGGCCGTGACTTGGGGCCCCTGCCCCCACACCAGCCGGCCTGCCCCGACACCAGCCGGCCTGCCCCGACTTCTTCTCTAGCGCCCTCACCACCCAATCATCCCTTCCTCCTCTACCTCCTCTGGCAGATCCCCGTTTTCAGTTTCGAGCTTCAGATTCTGGGGTGTGGTTTCCTTTCCGGGGTTGGTGGAAGCTGCGTCAGCCCTTACTGGGCAAGGCCCACATTGACCGCAAGCCGTTGTCGTTCGCGATGAACTACCAACCTGCATTCCTTCGCAGAAATTGTGGGGAGGACTGATCCAGGTGACCTCCATATGGCGAGGCATGGTTTTGTAATTACAGTGGAAGCTCTACAGTACAAAACGGTGAAGCACTGCGTGCCTGGAAAGTGACTCCTGTCACATCTTCGTGGAATCCTTCTGCCTCTTCCATGGCTGCATGTTTTTCTGCCTGCAATGTGTCACTGTCCGTGCACGTGTTCTCTGCAGCGAGATTGCAAACTCAGCTTCCAGCCGTGATCATATTGCCAGCATGGATCACGATGGCGGTCCCGACCTGCCACAGTGCCAAACTGTTCTTATTCAGAAAACTAACCTATAGAAAACTGTCACAGTAGTGGAGGGTGCTTGCATCGGCTGTCCCCCTTCTGCGGCCCCTGCCACGACCATCCAAAGTTTGACCGCCATGACACCGTGCGTGTCAGACACGCATGCTTGGGCCACTCAAGCTTAGGCAGAAGTACATTCGGTGGCTTACGCCAGAGAGAGAGAGAGAGAGAGAGAGAGAGAGAGAGAGAGAGAGAGAGAAAGCCGGCGTCCAGAATATGCACAAGTGCTAGGGCAAGGCCTCTGCAGCAACGGCTTTGATCCACGTTGATGTTCGTCATTAGACACACTTGCTTTAAAGACGCTGTGTGAAACTCACCCGGATTGAAACAGAAGTCTATCGGGTCAGCGATGGAAGTGCAGCAACGTCTGAAGCCGACATCAGCATCTTACCTACGGAACAGCCGCATCCCCCGCGCTCTCTAGAAACACTCAAGTGTCCAAAGTGCACATCATCGCAGATGTTCGGAGTGCTCGCCGGAACCTTTCTAATCAGTTCGACCCACGCATCAGACTTCGCCGTGCAACTAATGGAGGTTTGAGCAGAAGTTTACAGAAGATCTACCCTTGGCGTAGATACCATGACGTCTGGTGCGCGTGCCTTGCGTGAGACTGGCTGCAGAATACCCAATGCACAGCGCCAAAAACGGACATGTGTACCTTCTGCATAGGCATAACCTACGCTGAACTACTTGCAGGCGCTACGTGTATTGAGGCCGATGGTCGCGACCGGCATGGCTTGCTGCATGCCTTCGCGGCTTCGCGAGTGAATGGATCCGGGAAGCAGGGCTCCACATGACCACATGGTGCCTGCATCGAGGCAACAGTGTTTCAGCAAGCCAAGCATGTTACCCACATGCCGGGGAAGCAAATCTGTAAAACGGCATCAGCAAGACAAGCCAAGGTGCCGCACGTGCTAGAAAGCGGGAATGGTCCTGCGGATGTTAATTGGTCTTCGAGTTTGGCAAACAAGACTTCGACTGGCAGCATAGAAGCAGGCAACTGAAGCTAGGCGCTCTTAACTTTTCGTCGCCAGGATTGGGTTGCAAACCTTGGTCGTCTGCAGGTGCAGCTCCCGCTGCTTCCGCTGCATGGTTATCATCCCAACAAACATCGTCTGGCCGCTGAATCTCTGCAGTTTCGCGATGAAGGAACTGCAAGGCCTGGACTTACATCAAAATCCCCGTGCATTGGCTGCATCGGATAGCAGCATATACCCTTCAGTCACGTCAACATGGCACCACCCTCTCTCCCTCTCGGAACGGTTCCTGGCACAAGCACCGCTACCTGTCACTGCAAACGAGCGTGTACGTCAAATCTTGAATTCACAGCCTCTGTATCGCCAAGCTCGGACAGGATCGGGAATAGTTCGTCTGCGACTCGTGCATGATATGCCTCTAGCATGCAGTATAGGTTTCTGATTCCTGACTGCTTCACCCAAGATGAACCCTTTCCCGAGCTCTCTGGTGTGACTGACACTGTCACGATGGGCAAAGCACGTTGAGGTAGGAGAGTTCTGCGTTTGAGAGCAAAGATGCGTCGACGAGATTTCTCCTCAGCTGAAAACGGTGCGAAATGCAACCAACGTGTCCATCCACCTCCTACAATTCCGGCCTCATCATATCTTCTTCGAGGTCTCTTGAACGACTGAAATTGAATTCTACAACTACCTCAACTACTGCTGTGCGCATGCAAACATCGTGCATGTCAAGCCCATGGATGGTTTTCTGGCGCTCGCATGAGCTATGACGTTTTTACGGCGGCCTTTCGAAAACCCGCTTTAATCTGTGCGCCGCCACATTCAGAGGTGCCTTTGCATCAGAGAAACACTGTCTTGGGCCGTGCGCCAATGGAGTCCTATACAGTAGGCCAAAAAACTCGCAGAAGTTGTAGTTGCGCTGGTAGTGGCGGCACTCTTGGGAACACTTGTGCACGTGCTGCTGCTGATTCTGGAAATTGTCGCGCCTGGTGAAAGTAGTAGTAGTCGTCGTCGTCG
>CAJNDV010005558.1:145702-183819 GCA_905221635.1 Symbiodinium sp. CCMP2456 | reverse complement strand
TGTTGTTGCTGTTGATGTTGCTGTTGCTGCTGATGCTGCTGCTGCTGCTGCTGCCGCCGCTGCTGGTGTTGTTGTTGTTATTATTATTGTTGGTGGTGGTGGTGGTGTTATTGTTGTTTTTCCTTTAAGCCCAGTACCCTGGCCCAAAAAGTTTAAACTTTTCTTTTGGTAGGGGTTTAATATGCCAAAAAGTTTAAAGTTTACCTACTGGGCTCCTAAGTTTTCAGTCACGGCAGCAGCAAACAGCCCACGAGCACACCTTGGCGAAAACCTTGCTTTCTGCCACGGGCTTCTGAATCGGGACCAAGGTAATCGGGCGCAGGCCCAGATAGCTTCTGCCATCTTTGCCCACAGTCTCGCAGCAGGAACACGTGAAGGAGTTAGAGAAGTCTCAGTATATTTGCACTTGGCTTGACCCGGCCTTTTCAACCACAAGCATAAGATTTTCGATTCGGATCCCAAGGCATCCCTCGAGATATAGCCCGGGCTCATTGCTGACCTGACTCAACTCGCACAATCCCTTTGCACTGCGCATCCCCCTGCCCGCATGACAGCCGATACCAAGCGGCAATCATTCCAGCCTCACAGCCGTTTCCAGGCTACCATGCAAGAGCACAGCGTAAGAACATCAGCTTTCCATAATGCACCAACTGCTGCTGTCAAGTTAAGTGAAGTCGCCTGCCTTCAACGGGTCACGGTTTTCCTGAGAGAGACTGAGTTGTGGGCACTCACAGAGTCTCCGACAGGCAGAACCTGCTTTTGTTGCTGCCGTGTTTTTGTGTCTTTTGCCGCCGTGTTGGATATCAGGAAGGGGCGAGGACGGCTGCCTTGTTGTTTGGTGTTGGTGCTGGCGTGTCCAGCGGCGCGTTTTAAGTGGTCCCGGCGAGCCGTTGAGGTATTCTAACTTGCAAGGCCCCTACTCCCAACAAGCAACTGTTACACTTCCAAAGGGTAGTGTCTTGCGGCATGCTAGTGGGGAAGGTTAACTTGCAGGCTCCTATCTTGCGGCCAGCTAGTGGAGAAGTTTAGTTTGCAGGTTTCTGTTTCCGGAAAGCTATTCCCAAATTCCACTTTGCTGGTCCAGGGGTGCATTTACTTGTTGGCTGTTGGGTGCTGCCTTTCTCTTGGCTTTCATTGCGGACTGCCTTGCTGGCCTGCAGCGATCCCCTCTGCCCAGCCAAGAGCATCACAGCAAAAAGCACGGGTTCCAGACTCCTAAAACGAGATGCTGGTGCAAAACCAGCTTCAAAGCGTTGGCCAATGTATGGCGGAATCTCATGCACGGCCAGCGCCGCTCCCACCCCGTGCCCGGTGCCATGGCGGTAATCAGCTGCCACCTGCAGACCGCAGCGAAGTGCGAAGTGCCGAAGATCAAGAGTTGAAGTTTCAGGTTCACGAACAGCGATGCTGACAGAAAACGAGCCTCCCACAAAGGGCGACGGGCCTTGGCAGCTGGATCGCTTGAATGCTAGCAGCTAGCACCAGTGCAGCTTCTGATCGATCCAGGCCGGTCGCATATGCATCCAGTACAAAGCACGGAACGTCAGCAGGGAATGTTGCCGTTGCAAGGCCTTGCAGCCGACCGACACCCAGAACAAGAGTCCCGCGAAATCCGAGCTGCGGGAGCTCACCGACAGCATACCAAGATCTGCTTCTGGCGTGTCAATATGGAATGCGTGCTTACAGTATTGTAAGTGCGTGGCCGATGTGTGCTTTGAGAACGCGGGTGAACAACTCGCCTAAAGCTGCCCATGCACGAGCGAATTGCTTCGAATGCGCTCTACAACAGTTTGCCACACATACTCTTCGTTGACATTGCAGGAGCGAAGTCTGGATCGAAATGCCAGCAGCTTGCGCTCTCGGCTGGTCGGCAAGCCAAATTTCAAAGTTCCTCAGCCCATACCAGATGTAACGTGCTGGAGGCTGGAGCATCCACCTCTGAGCCTAGGTTCGTGTCACATCCGTCGTGCCGTCGTGGTACTGTGCACCAGAGTCCAGCAGTAGCATGGAGTCGGTACCTGAGTTACCGGTCTTCTGTGTTGCAGACCCCGAACTGAAAACGAGGCAGGCCTGAGCTTGCGGCCGACAGTTGCTGCAGACTCTGCCTCCGTAGGTCAAGCCAATCTGCTCCACGTCTCAAAGATGTTGGTACCTGGCCTGCGCTACATAATGGATAATTGCAGCATTCGGCCCATAGCCGGCAATGGTATCGAAGGATCTCTCCAGGAAGCCTTCACAAGCCGAGAGCGAGAAAAGCGGGAGGCGGGCGAGGCGGCTGAGGCCCGCACCAGGCACTGCAGCACGCGACGCGGTCACAACTCTGTCAACATCAATCTCCGTCCTCGGCTACGAGCGCTCGCGCATCCAGACAGCTCTTTCCACAGCAGGGCAAATGAGCAAAAAACAGATTTCCCGCGGCGTTGTTGCTTCGCTCAGGCAAGCGGCACAACTTCCCCACGCTTCAGCATAGCTTCAAGTTGCGCAAAGGCACAGCACAATGCAGCGCCGTCACGACGATGGGCCTCCACCATGCCCTTAATCTCCGCTTGATTCTTGCAGGCCTCACCAAGGCATTAGAGCAGGGCTCGAAAGCTGGGGAATTTCGCCAAGGTACTACCTCATGCTAGGTCTCGCGCCTGCATTTCTGCAACAGGGGATCTCTTTGTCACCTGGTTGCCCGGTTCGGCCTAAAGCCTTATTAAGCTTGGAGGATTGCCAGATCGTGCTGGGCCAGGCTGCTGCTGGTCCTTCCTGTCCACTGGCCAAGAACAACGAATAGTTGGAGCCTGCGCAGCTCGATGTCTGCAGAATCTTGACATGCATTTACATGTTTTACCGCTTTCATTGCATGCAGTCGAGGGTCGCTTGGTGTCCATCCACACCTCATCTTGGGGACGGCTTCGACGTGCAATACCCAAGCATCCCCTCTGACAGAACGTGTCTACCAGATCGGCCAGAAGTCTCGCTGGCCAGATTGCACTCGTTCACTCACAGCTTGGCCAAAGGATGCATAGGGATTCACTTCGACCCGCAAGTCTTCCAAATACTTTCGAACCTCAGAGACGAAACGAAGGAAGCAACCGCCTAACCTAACCTACACAGTCTCATGAGCACAGCTGCCTCTCTTGTCACCTTGCCGTCATCAACGAAGATAGAAGCCCCCTCCATGTCAACAAGGGCAAAGGCCAAAACAACCTTAGAATCAAGTGTGGTTCTGATGCTGCCAGTCCTGTGCTGCGCTTATGCCCTATGCCACCAGGCAGCCGGAGTGTGGCGAACATCCCCTCCTCGAATATTGAACAAATACCTGAACTGGAGCACAACATAGAGTGATACATGCGAGATCTGGAATGACTCTAAACCCTAAGCCCAAAACGAAAGTGGACATGGCGACCGGCTTGCAAACCCAGCCGCGCTACTTCATCTAATGCCGTCACGAGAACGACATCTGCCCCCTGTTCGGCCATCTTTTGCCTGACACCTTTCAGTTTCTCCGACGCAGAGGCACCCGCTACAGCCTGAGGATGCAGTCTTACTGGGCTGCTGGGCCAACTTCTACCGCGTTTCCAAATCTGATCCACCAGGTTCACCTCGACACACCGCAAATCGATGCCGGCTTTCCGCAGCTTGCTCTGCAGCTCCAGCGTCGGCAGAGCAGCATGCACGGATGGATCAATCCCCACGAGATCTCCTTGTCGCAGATTCTGCAAAAGCCAGTCGCCCAAGTCAGGAGTACCATCTATCCCAGATTTCATCAGCTTCCATGAGCTGCTGAGCTCCATTTTGGCTTGTATGAAATATCTCCCGTCTGTCCAAAGCATGGCTTCCGTTGGCGACACGAGCGCAGTTCCCGCAGAGCCTGAGAAGCCTGTCAGAAATCTTCTCCTTGCAAAGCAGTCAGGCGGAACTTCCGACATGTGCGCATCGTCCGTCGGAATGATGTAAGCTTGCAGATTTGACTGAATCAATGTCTCCCGGAATTTGGACAGGCGATTCTCGAGTTCGTCCCTGCACGTGCTACCACACGAGGCCGATGCCGAGCAGATGCGACTCTTTGCTTGCTTGCTGCTCCTACAGATCCTGTGCGCCGACGAGATCGCTTGAACACAGAAACACGCCCGCATGCAGGACCCTGCTGATCCTTTGGTTTTAGAGGTGCCGTGTCCCAGGATCCAGTGTACCTGTTGAGCTCGGGCCACGCCGTCACGAAGAAGAGCAACTGGTCTTCCAAGTCTTCCGTGCATCTGAGCATCCACCAGATAAGGCAGCCGACCATTATCGAACATCACTCGCGCATAATGCTTTCAAGTGCATCAGATGCAGAGATGCTACAGTCTGCACTGAGCCAACAAGTTCTTGAGCCAGCTGAAAACAGCACAGCTGCAACGTCCAGACCTCGGCACATTCAGAACAAAGGGAAGCCCCAACAAGGCCATCTGCAAGCTTCACCGTCCTCCTGCTTGTGGCATCAGCCCATCAAGGGAGGTGGCGCATGCATCTTCTGAATTTCCTGGCGGGGGTGCATAGCGGCTTGATGTCCTAGCAGAGCAAGCGTTGTCGGTGGACAGCATGAGCCTGCATTCTTGCACGTCGCTCTAGCTGGCGCTGCTCTTTAAGTGCCTCAAGGTTTGCATTGGCAGACCCCGATTTGGAGAAGACAACACCTGAGACTCGCACCATGCGAGTTCTTCTTGCATCTAGCTCGGCCTGTCTCTTGACCTGCGCAGGTGCAGCTTCCTAAAGGTGTCCGACATCCCCCTTTGCAGTTATGCGCATGCTTCGGTGGCGCACCGTCTCATGCTTGACCAGCTCCACGCACCCCAGGATGACGCACTTCATGCCTGAGTAAAGACAGAGGTCTGAATGCGTGATCCGTATGTCAGGGCATGGAGTCTGGACATGATCGTACACTTTCTGGGCATCCCGCTCTCCAAGATCCCAAAATTAAGCAAACAACCGCAGAACGTGGCCGCATATGTTGCCCAGATCTGCCAGGAGGGAGCCAGCAGCAACACACAAGCACATGTGTAACGAGTCGTACTTCGTACGCTTGTGCAGATTGCAGCCAAGGATGGCGCATGTCTGTTTGACATGTACACACCGTACAAGGCAATGATCGCGACGCTGTGAACGAAAATCCAGAACCTCGGTACCAATCAACAGGCGGAAAAAGAAGTGGCAAGGTCAAAAAGCACGAGCATCAGACACAAACACGTAGACAATCCAAACACTGACCTGGCGACACATCATCACAAGTCCACATGAATTTGTGCTGAAGCTTCGCAAGCTATCCAAAGGTCGAAGGCCTTCACCACCACCTCCGGTACTGGCCTTGGGCCTTGCTCAGGTGGAACATACTCCTTTGCCACGTTCGGCAAGGCCTTAGCCGACGAGTTCCGAGCGAAAACATGCATTTGGCAGTCGTGGAGTTTGAATCAGAAAGCCAGCAACATGCTTGTGTCTTCTGGCGTGTTTGGGAAAACCTAATCCTTTCACAAATCGCCGCCAACTCCGTCTTGTATTTCTTTGTCCTGCTCACCGGCAGGCCAATCTTGCTGGATTTTACGGGCCCTTTTTCGACCTACAACCTGAGAGTCTGCAACATCTCGCCGCATCTGCAAAGCAAGAATGAACTGCAGCCATGTCGGGGGCCAGGTTGCTGAGGTCGTTGCGGCAAATGCCAGACTTTCACTCGCAGGCGGCGCCTGCGTCAGTGGCAATTTATCCATGCTGCACTATGCTGCACTTCTACTGTACTTTGGGGACGGTATGCCGCGAATCGGCGGTGGCCTTCGGTGGCAACGGCTCCAGAGCAGAAGCCTTCCAAAACAGAGGCTCGCAGATTTCCCGAAGCTGAAACATGCTCGCCTTGGGCGACTTGCCCCTTGCATCGGCAATCGACTGCAATGCCTGCGCAAACGAAGGATTTTCGACAAGCGCCAGAGAACTGTGCGCGGAGCTGCATTGCCTGCGACGGCACCCGGTAGACAAAGGAAGGCAGCGGCTCAGATGGAGGGTGCACCTACAAAGGCAACGTGCCAGGCCCCCCTTCTGCCGGATGGCAAAACTGCGATGGCTGGGGATCCGGCCAGAGGTGCCGGAGGCTTTGCCTTCGAAACCACTGCCTGTCCGAAGCATCCGATGTGTGGCGCTGCAGAGCCATATCCCTTAGCCTCCAAGTCGACGTTGCCACTGGCAAAATCCTTCCGCTGTTCTGTAAGCATATCATCGAAGCCACACATGGGGGCAATGTCGGTCCTGCGGCCTTCCCTTTGCCAAAACAATCGCGTGTGCCGGCGGCGGGCCTCCAAGCCCAGACAAGCAAGACTGCAGCTTTGCAGAACAGCATTCAGCATGCACGCGGCTGTTGCGAGGGTGTCGGCTGTGGCCTGCGGGCGGAGTTGGCAACCTGCTGCGAGTGCCAGACATGTCTTCTCAAGCTTTTTCGTGACGGTGCCCCCGTCTGCTGTGCTTCAACTTCATAGGCGGTAAACGTTGCACTCAGGAGTTGGCAACGTGGCTTTGCCCGGCATGATTGGAGGCGGCTTTGGTGTTCGCCTTTCCGTTCGAGCAGTCGAAACTTCTCAACAATAGAAGGCGCGAAAGCTTCCGGCGAGCTGGTCGAAACTTGCCCTGGGCGAACTTTGTTCAGTTTCCGCACCTAGGGGAGCCCAGACACGGCTTCATGATTCAGGCTGCAGATGCTGCACTCCGTGGCTGCGATTGAGCACGGCAGCGCCCTCAGAACAGCGCTGCCATTAAGGGCTCACCAGCCTCTGGCGGAATAGGTGCCATGTCAGCCCTCGGAGCAGCACGGGATTGAACAGCCGCATGAAGCAGCGGGAGGCATTCAGGACGATGCCCATGACGCTTTGGCCCAGTGGGCGGCGGAACTAAAGGTGGAGGTGGCGGCGGAACCGACGAACCTTCCACGAGCTTGCACGACGACAGATTGCGACAGAGCTTGTTCTGGACTGAGCCCTCCACTGCTGGAATGCTTCTGCACCTGTGGCACCTGAGTCTCCGGGATCTGCAGCAATGCCTATGTCGAATTTTGCCTGACAACATCTTGCCGACCGCGGTTTGACGTAAACGAGCGTGCGTGGGGTGAAGTTCTGCTCCTTTCCATGACCACGTCTGTTCTAGCGGATTCTAGCGGCCTTCTTCAGCCAACCACACAATTCTACAATGCACGAGCTCAGATTTCGTTGGTCCCATCTTCCATGGCGTTTGTGCCGTGGCCAAAATCTAGTTTGCTCGTCAGACTCACAGACTTCACGCCCCCCGGTGCACTCGCCCGCGTTTTCTCGCTCGACCGACAAGTCCTGCAACAAACGCTGTCCAAACTCTTGAAATCTGTGGAGTCTCTCGGCCCCTGCCCAACTTCTCCCCACGCGGATCCTGGTAGAGTCCCGAACCTTACCACAAACATGACCCTAAAGCCAGGTGCAGGACTATCCCCACACAAGTGGGGGAGGCTTCCTCAGTATGTCTGTGAGTTGCTTGCTTGAAGTCGTCGCTTGGACGCCAGAGCAGCTCTCAAGCGACAAGGAATGAGGCTTCGATAAGGTTTTTGGAAGCCAGCATCCCGGTCTCAACTCCCCGCAGCTTTCCACATCTTGCTCATCAAGCTTTCATCCAAACACTGTCGGGCACACGCAATACTAGCGGACCTAGACTGAGTGAAATGGGGAAGCTCTGGTTTCACGGATGCTTTTCGGAGCTTTTGCCGCGCTTCCACCGGGCCAGGCACTCTCAAAAGGACGGAGGAAGGTACGTCCAGCGGGGCTTGCTTTGGAACATCCAGCCTGCACAGATGAAATAAAATGAAGAGCCGATCGCCTCATTGCTAGCAGTAGATTGCCTCAAGCTTCCGGCAAAACGAAGCGGAGAGGTGTCCAAAGCCTGGGAAAGCAAATATTCAATGAAGGCGGCCGAGGCAAAGCCATTGCAACCACTGTTTGAGGCAATGGCTGGTGGCAAGTTTATGGATTGTGACAAGCTCATCGGCCTTCATTGGAGGCGAAAAGCGGGAGATCAGATTGCCCTGTCCTGTTGGAACGTCATGAACGTCACTATCTTGTTTGAGGCTGCCACATTGGGAACTTTGGCACAGACAAGGCCTGAGATCGGGTCAGAGTTATGTTCTCATGACGTTGCTGTCTGCTCGGGCAGGTCGAGCATCTCTCACATGCTACCAGAAACTTCCAAGCACCGGGCATCAGCACGCGGTGGGGCCTTCATGGTGCCGGGGAGAGATAGCCTTGCTGCCATGAGGCTTGCAAATGAAAGCTCATAATTGCTGCCTGCTGTTGAGAAGGACAGAAAAAGGTCTAAGAAAATAAGCTGAAATCATACTACAAGTCCAGTCCTGAGTTTCTAGCGGCATCTGGGCTTGTGTTTTTGGCATCGGTGACGGTGTGTGCGGCCTGACATGGGAACAACATATCTTCAGCATGCGGACGAGACGTGGCTGGGTCGCTGGCAGATCCACCTCACCGGTCGTGGGCGAAGACCTTGGAGCTGGGGCAACGCACTCTTCGTCGCTTCCTTCACGGAGCATCTCCCTCCAAAGCGGATATCTACACACCCCAGAGTACCTTCCCAAGAAAGCGAAACCCTCCACAGCATCACAGCATTGGCCCTGCTGTTCAATTCCCTTCTAAGCAAAGTGCGCGATCACAGGTCGGCGCCGGCGGCTTGGGCTAGAGGAGGAAGATGCCTCACAGGCATGCATTTGTACGGCACAATTCGGAAGATTCGGCAAGCAACCGGCCTCCCTCTGAGTCTCATGTGGTGCCTCATGTCGCAGCTGTCGTGCCCGCATATGCCCACCGCTCTTTATCCGAGCTACAAAGCAGAAGCACGGCCAATGCAAGCTATCGGGCGAACAGCTGCCAGAATGCGTCTGTACTCGATTTGGTTCGGTTTTCGATTTGGCCACCCGCTGGTGATAAAGGGATGTTTGTGTCCAGGGGCTAGCCGGACATAACCTCCCCACATCCACGACCGCGTAAGGCATGCGCCGGCATGGTGTGTTCAGGATCCCGCACCTGCAAACACAAAGGTGTTGCTCCTGCTGCGATGCTTTCACTCAGCTTTAACTGGAAGCTGCTTTACATCTCTGGGGTCCCGTCCAAGTTTGCAGATCTACCAGGCACTTCAACCTCATCCAAGCAGCACTCCATGAACTCGCGTTCGTCTGTTGACACTGAAACTCGGAAAGTGCTCAGGAGAGCGCATCTTCAGGAGGTGTAGGCTCAACGACCTGCTGTTGCCAGGACCCAATTCCACAATCTGGAAGTTGAAGCTCATTTGCATGCGCAACATGCAGCGCCTCGGGCAGCTCCCTTTCCAGTCCAACGGTGCCGGGCCTCAGCGCTTGCGCTTGTGACGCTCTTCACACTGTTTGAGAAATGCGGTAGGCAGCTCTGGGGTTCGGGACAGCATGCCGCTGATTAGCTCGCTTCGTGCTGATGGATTACCCTGCACAGGAGGTTGGAACCTCGGGGTTCTCTGCACCTTCCACGACCAGCCTGTGGCGTTGGAGGTGCTGCAGGGAAAGCATCTGCTAGCGAGATGCCTCACCACCATGTTGCATATAATGTTGCATACTTTTGGACTAGCTCATGCTCAGCTCATGCTCAGGAACCGACCTGCGCTTTTGCCCAATGACCGAATGGGCGGCACCTCATGGCATCTTTGCAAGCACAAGTGGCACATTTTAGCTTACATCGCGCGATCTCGGCTCTGAAGAACTTGGACGGAGACTGGATGTCCGACATGCTATCTGAAAGATCCATGACATGCAGGATGCAGGAGGGCGGAAATAGTAGAATAGTAGAACCTTGAGAAAAAGTGACGAGTCGTCTGCTTCACATGGAAATCGAAAGGCAAATGCCGAGTGCTTGCACCGGCGGCGGCGGAGGCGGAGGCTGGACGCGTGCTGAGTCTCCACCTCGGCATTGACGTCCACTGAAGTCCACAAGATGATCTGCCCATGGCCTACCCTGTCTACCCTGCAGTCTCGGCTCCAGGCCTGACCTCACAGTACTGAGCTGGGTTGTTTGCCTGAAACACAATGCCTTGATGCAGAGCGACAAGTGGTACAACGCCGCACCTCACTGGCGGCAGCTTTGGAAGTGGTGGGTGTGTCCTGGAGATCTTTGCTGCAGCTTTGCTGGGTTATCTTCCCTTCTCTGCAAGTTTCATCAGCAGGCGAACCCCACTCGCACCCAGCTCAAACATCCACCTCCCTTCACTCCGATACATTAATATGTGCAGGCATCAGCAAAAAAGGCAGCGGCATGCAGGGCAAGAAGCCTCGGCTGTGAACTGGGCAATGCTGGCACCGGCGGCACTGCCATTTGCACGCCCTTCGGGGTTACCTTGGGTACCCAAGGGCTCGCCTATGCTGCAGCGGAAGTCGCTACTCAGTACCACGACCTATCCTGCGCAACACCTTGCCAAAGGGATGGCTCCAAGTTGGGGCCGCACAAAGAACATTTTGTTCATCGGTGGAGGCGTCTTGGGAGGCCTGCATGGCAAGATGTACGTCCACCAAATTCAGGTATGACAACTCAGACTGTCCGAAGCATGGCAACAAGCACATGCAAGAGAAGATTGACCTTGCCTTGGCCCTGCAGCGCCCTTCGGCGGTGGTGCAGGCATTGGCATCCCGTCAGCGATGGCCTGTCATTTACTTAATTCAAAGAGAGGGGGCGCCGAATGGTCGTCTCAAATAAAATATCGATAATAGGAATAAGGTTTAGGTATAAGGTGAAACGATAATATAGTTGTAGTCTGCAGCATCTTAAGGATTAAAACTACACTATACCTGTGACTTCTCAATACCAGTACCATTTTCGAATCAGACCCACCACTCCACTGGACGACCCCAGCTTAGAAAAATCCCATTCAGTATAGCCACTGCAAGCCCCACTAGAACAAAACCCCAATCCAACCCAAGCCACACCGCTCGCACCCCTTTAGAAATCTCCCAGCCCTTCAACCCCAAACCCCTGAAGCGTGCAAGTGGAAATGGTCTTCCCCTAGAATTTTGGGGTTTAGGGTAAGGAGGTTGGGCTTGAAGATGGAACAGGTGCAGCAGCTCACGGCAGCGGTGTGTTTTTGTCTGGTTAGTAGATGCGGTGACTGCTTGTTTGCAAAAACATGCCGCTGCCACTGTCCAAGCAACCGTGCCAAGACTGTGAGACTTTTGTTTACGTGTATCCAAAATCCTTCATGCTCTGCTCGCTCTCACCCAGAGTCTTAAAGGCAAAATGCCGATGCTTCAGAGTGATGCTGGCGCTGGTCATCCTTCGGATAGTGCCGGCTGCTGGCATTTTCCGACGAAGTTCCCGCTCAAGTTTGCCCTCCGTCGCATTCTTGCACATGTAACCAGTGGGACCAGCCTTTGCTACACTTTCCAAAAATCCTTGGAACTTGGATTGCTGAGTGTTGCCACTTTTAATAGCTAGACAGTCGAGGAGCGGCTCTGTTTTGGTTTCGTACAACCGCTTCCATCTGGCTTTCACTGCCGCCGCACCCTTCAAACCAGCCACCGCCACATTCTCGAGCAGCAAGGCTAGGTCGCGGAAGTTGCCACCGGCACGGAGGTAGTAATACTTCAGGACTTCTGATTCGGCAAGCATAGGGACAAAATAATTATTGAAATTCCTACTGATGAGTCATAGGTATAATGTAATTTTAAAATCCGTAAGATGCTGCAGACCATTATGATACTATGGTTTTACCTTCTCCCTAAAACTTATTCCTATTATAGATAAATTATTAGAGAATACCATTTCCATTTGCTAAGGACAAAGAACTCGGTAATGGTGTATGGAGTTGAGGTCGCTTTTTTTTGTTTTTCTATGTGGGTCTTTTGGTGGTTCCAAGTCCCGTACCCTCTCCTCCCTAACCCCCCTAAGCGTGGTCGGCACCGGCAAGACGTGCTGCCTGCAAGTGCAAAGCAGTACACCACCACCTTGTGTGATCGTCATATCGTCCCCCGAACTTCCCCCGCTCGAGTCAGGACGCTATCCAGCTCGCAGGCACAAAAACATCCGACACAGCTCATGCCTTGAGATTGCCCTGTGGTAGGGGTGGTAGCTCCGGAAGAGTTAAGCCAAAAGGCCCAATCCTGGGCATGGCATTGCACATCCGCTGCTATCTCGCTTCATATTATCCTGCACTCGCAATTTTAAGTTCCGAACGTGCCGGGTAACTGCCGAGAAAGCTCCGCAAAGCCTGCCGACATGCAAGTCCCGTGCAGGGCGACGATGTAGTCTTTTGTGCACTCGGCCTGAGCCTGTCAAGGCGGGCTCGGGCTCTGCATTCTTGCTTCTCGCAACCAGATGGCCAGCTGGCGGGGGCTCCTGACGGCCACAGCTGCACTAAAGCTTCAGCTCCTGATTTAAGATCATGTTGCGGTCTTTCGACTTCTGCTACAAAGACCTACAGTAGGCATTGCCGTGCCCTCTCACTCCTGCGGAGGACGGGGGAGCTGCCCGGGAGGTCGAGCTGGTGGTTGAGGCCTCTTCAAGGACTGCCTCGGAATGGACGGGGCAATGCCTTTCGAGCACTCTCAGATGGTGCACAACTCACCTCGTGCACAAAAAGAAAACCTTTCGGGCAGCGCCCCACTTAAAAGCATCGTGCGAAAATCGTGCGATCGTTGGAGTTTGAGAAGCGTAGTGGGCCACCAGGCACTCGCGACTGCCAGCTTTCTGAAATCATTTTAACGGCAACGACCCAAGGATGCCAGGTTTCCCAAAGTCGCGATGCTCCGGAGGCCAGGCCAGGTTTCAAGTGGCTGGCGCACGGAGAGGAACTTGCTACCACTGTTGCTGCACTTGGTACCCTTCTGCACGACACCGAAGCTGCCGCAAGCTTTCGCACATTGACAAGCACTGCTGCTCAGCATGCTGCAAACTTCATTGGCGACACTGCGTCAAACAAAATGAGATTCTGGCTCGAGGGCTTCAGCGCAAGCTGGCAAAACAACTGTCTACACAGAACGCGAGGCTCGTGCCCGGTAGCTTTGCTGAGTTGCAACAGTGGCATGACCTCCACAAAAACACGAAAAAAGACTCACAGAAGAGCATCTGCTCCAAAGCTCAAACTTGTAGTCTGGGGCTCTGGCTGGAAGTTGCAAGCTTTGCTCTACCCGTGGAAGTGCTTTCGGCTGCGGCGGGCGAACTTTGCCGACTGCAGGCCTGTTGAACAAATCTTGGCGCAAGTGCAGGATTGCTAAAATCCTGCCAGGTTCCCGCCTTTTGGGAAATTTGCACACTTTCGGCTGCGCCTAACAGGTAATCGTCCGAGAAACACGGTATGCGAACCCAAGGATTGACATCCAGCAGAGCGCCTGCTCCTTGAGAGGTATTGGCTTGGCTGGTGCTGATCGTGGAGGTGGTCTGGAAAGCACCCTGCAGAACTTCTGACTAGTCCAAGGCTGCTTGGAGTGGAATGGTTCAGGCCATTGGCATCAGGAGACCTAAAGGCGAACCTCGACTGTGGGAGCCATTCGAAGCAGAATTCCAGGAACTGGACCTCAGCATTGGAGCTGCGTCGTTCTCCCAAGCAACTCCAAGCCATGCTGTACGGCTGAGCAAAAGCTGCAGGCAGGTGCAACTTCTTTTCTCTGGAGCACGGCGTGCACCAGCGAAAACTGCTTGACAGCAGCTGCGAGGGAGTGCCTCGATGCAGGCGATCGGCAGATGGAAGAGCCTAAGAAGTGCTTCCGCCTTCGGTGGACGAAGGCTACATCGAACCAGCATATCTGGCCAACACCAGCGTAACCTGAACCACGAATATGCTGGGCTTGCGAATCTGGCAGAAAAACTGTCTTAAACCTGCAGCCTCGGAACAAATACGATGAGGCGCCAGACAGATGTCATAAACCTCATCTGGCTCAATTCCTCATAATGCCACAGATCCACAGATTCATTTACAGCGGCAAACATACGGCCAAACCACTGCAGCGGCCTACAGCTCAGCCCGCAGCAGCGTGCCAATATGCCTGCTCCCAGGCGCAAGAGGCGGCCAATAGCGCAAAGCCGCAAAGCCCAAAAGTGGTAGCACTTTGAATTGTGCAAAGTGGCTCCAGTGATAGGCACGGCAGTCTTTGAGCCGACGAAGTAGGCTTCCTGAAGTCAAAGAAACACCATCGATGCAGCTAAGGACCAACCGCCAAACTTGTGTACCGGTCTAAACTGTCCGACAGCTCGGCCGTCTGCACTTGCCACCTTCCTTGAAAACAAACTAACGGAGGGCGCCGAGCGATAGAACACAGATGCCGCAAGACGAAAATCTCGGCAAGCTCAAATACCTCAAAGGTTCCAAAGCCGATATGCCAACCTCTCTGCAGGCTCAGAAGTCCAAATCAGGGATCAATGCCGGATGCGACCTCCTCTCCTAGCCAGAAAAGAAACACCTAAATCCTGGCACCCCTCGTTCGCAAACTATGTAGTTTTGACTGTTGCGGGGTTTTTCGCGACCTAGGATGCGAAAGCCGAAAGCGAGCGGCAGACTCAATAGTATTGAAGCCTGCATCTGTCTGCAACCACCATGGTGGCTTTTCTTTGCTAGAAATTCGAGGAGCTCTAGATAATAAATGCATTATCAAACGACGGAAAAGCATTCATCTTATGTCTTAATAGGAGATTGAGGAGCTCTTCAGGTTCCCTGCAGGAGCTTCCGCATTTCACAAAAGATTGCTCAAGAGCTGTTCCTCTTCTGAAATTATGACGCAGCCCTGTCATCCCTGATCAATGGATAGGCTGCGGTGTGTCTCATCATTGGATAAAAGGCTCTATTCTTTACGAAAGGAAGTCTTCTTATGGCCTTCTTGAGCGAGACATGTTTGGCTCAGCTAGTTCTTCATTTAACAAGCAAGTGCAAGTCTCTTATGAAGTAAAAATGCACACAAGAACTCTTTAATTCTCGTTCAATGAAGAAGATGTAGTCTGCCTAATGGAAACAGCGACCAGGCATGTAGTGTTTGAAAATAGCTCGCGAGTTCTGCTCATGTTGAGTGACAGAACGGGCCGCCCTGAGAGTGCAGTTGTTTACGTGTTTGTGATCTTTCACGCACGGGAAAAGCAATAACATCATCGAAAACATCTGTAAAAACAAAACTCCACCGAGCAGAACCAAACATCAAACAACACCTAAACAAACATTAAAGACCAAACAACGCTTAACAAATTTAAGGAAAGAAGCACAGAACCTTCCGTGGGGCTCAGAAATACGGAAGCTTTTAAAGTGGTTACGAAGTCTGCAACACTCTTCGGTGAGCTCTTTGCCTTTCGAGAGATACGAAACTCTCCAGTGGACCAATAGAGAACAAGCCAAGCCGGAATCTGGCTTCGGTTTGCTTTACATTTTGACATTTTGACATGACATGAAGAGTGTGAACGCAGCTCCCCTGTGGCGAGTTTGGACTAGAAGGCTACAGCATTTTTCGGGGACGCATCATTCCGGTCGCATTTGGAGGAGCTGTTAGCTCGTGTTATCGGTGCCAAATTGCTCGAAGTACCAAAAGTCCTAGTATGGTCATGACTCGAAACCCCGTCTTGGAGGCTTAATGAGGCTTAGTAACTTAGGGATGCTCCGGAAATGGTTCTTAGGTATGAATGAGTTCGGCTGCTAGCTGCTCTTTCACTGTGTGGCAGTGGTGCGAAAGCAGAATAAAATGATATAAACCAGCTCCGCAAGCAAATGCAAGTATAGTAGAATGCAGGATAGGCGACAAAAGCCGCAAAAATATTTATCACGCCTGCAAAACTTTCGGAGACAGAGTCGGAGAGAAGAGGGATGTGCAGCGGAGAGCTTGTGCTTGCCGATGTGCATGAAGTCTCACTCACTGTAGCTTTCTGGCTCCAAGGAGCCAGCAACCAGCAACTGCTGCGTGCCGGCTGCGCAATGAAACAAGAGGCAGCCGAGTGGCATATCCCATGGATTCCATGAAGCGCACGACGAGATTCCTGCTTTGACGTGCCGTGTTGACCAGTCGTGCTCTGCTACCGACTCGTTAGCAGCAGCACCCAAGCCCTTGCCCATGTCGTCCGGGCAAACCCACAGCAGCTAACTTATTTCCCAGTCCCCGGGTAGATGCCGTTGAGAGGTATCCGGAAGGAAAACGAAAGTCGCAAAACAAAACCTTCAGGACCAAGCATTCTACCAAGCCGTGGGCCCCTGTGCCAGACTGCTAACGGTTCATCTTCGTACACACAGAGACTTTAAGAACGTCAGCGGTAACGACACGGTGGTGCCCAATTGGTAGCGAATGTGCTCAACGAGCTAGCTGCTTCAGTTGGAGCGTAGCTTGACTATTTGCTTGGTGTAGCCGACGCGCTGCCGAGGAGCAGTGTTGGCTCAGCAGCACTGGCTAGCGGTGCCTTGGTTCCCGACTGTCTGCGTTAAATGCACCATGTCTTTTCGAAGCCAAGCCCGCAATGTTCTGGACGGCCGTCACACACTATGTGATTCCCGGTGGCGGCATGATGCTTTGATATGTACTCCCGCGCCGCCTGGCAACCGTTAGTTGCTGGTTGAAGGCTGCATATATACAAGGCGCACAAGTCATTCAGAGCACGTCTCAATGCCACACATGTCACGCGTCGACAATGTCGTCCTGGGATGTGTCGTCCGACCACTTGTCACCGTACTCCACTACCACGAGGCCAATCCTTCATGCCAGCCGACTACTTTTGAAAAGAAGCCTACCATGCAGCCTTTAAAATTATGTCGAAGCAGTGCTGGCCTTGCGGTTGACAGTGCCGATTTGGCACCTTGCAGAACCTGCCACTCGTGACCCTCCACATCAACCTCGTGCACACACTGTCTGAAGCATTTCTGAAAGAAAACTTTGCGACGGGGCCGTGCCTTCAGAATATCCAGGGTGGCATCTCCCAGCAGCGTGTCCACCTTTTTTTTCCCCACCCGCCCACCTTAAGATGTAGGCTCTAGCCAGCTCGCGCGTTCGCTCGCTCTTCTCTCGTTGCTCGCTGTGTCATTATTTCTTTTCCCGCACCGCCCGCACCCCGTGCTAAAATGCCTTCAGTGGATGAGGTGAGGACATCGGCACAGCGTCGCGACTTCAGTCAAAGAGTCAAGCCCGTCCTTAACTATCCGCTAAAGTGAGTGCTATAACACAGCTGCGGCATCGTGACTCCCCAACCATGCAATCCCGCACTCTCGCAGCATTGCACCCGCCATCTACCTTTTGCGCACCTGCTTTACACTTGACAAACCAATCTCTGCTGTCTGAGCTTGCCGGTGCACTGACGTCGACCTTCCACTCCACCCTGAACCTCACCCTGGTCCATGGCCACCCTCAGTACAACAGCAATTACGAGTGCTTTGCGTGGTCCCCGATCTGGGAACAGGACACGTCCGAAGCCCACTGGGCCGAAGCCCACCTGCAACGCACACCTGCCCAGATGCCCCTGCCCTCGTGCAAGCTGTCTACTTTGTCGTTCCTTCCTCTGTTTGCATCATGCCGCAATTGCGCGTCCTTTCCTGATGTCGGTCCGCTCGCGGGGCTGCTCTCGTCTCGGGCTTCTCTGGACTCAAAGCTTGGGAGAATGCCTCGGTCGCGGGGTTATCGCGCACTTCCATCCATCTCGATGCAACCCGGGTAGTTTCACGAACGGCTGGATCAAGGTTCGAAGGCTGATCGTCGGGAGGGAGCTGTAGCCCATAGGCGCGTTGTCACGCACCTGTGGAACGTCGCCCTCACTTGCAGGGCACCTCGGTCGGCCCCGCTAAGAGTGCAATTGTACATTGCACGCTGCTCCGCACCCCCCTGCAGGTTTTCCGCTCTTTCTCTACCTTGGGTGAGCGGGTTCGGCTTGAGCCAAAAGGGCTACTCTTCTCCCCCTCTCCACTTTCGTCTGCATGCATCCAAGCCGCTGTCGTGACATGTACATGCTCCCAAGTGCCTGGATCCTGGCCCCGTGGGTAGATAGACAAGAACCGACATTGAGCACCGTCTGGTGAATGTCCGGGTCCTGGCACTCGTCTGTGCTCACCCACTGCCCGCCTTAGATAGAGTCCGAGGCACGCAACGCAAACAAACCGAGCACTGCCCGTCTGATCCTGTCTTGAGCTCCGCTGATCGATCCAAGGCCTAATCGTGCCGGGCACATCGCTCTCAGGCTGCATGCCGAGCTTTACTTCTGCCTTTGGCGGCCGTCGCCTTTTTCATTCACACATCGCAACGATGTAGGTCCAATACTCATTCCCTGCCACTGCCAGGCGCAGCTCCTGAGTGTGGGCGGCTCTTCCGGCTAGCAGCATCCAGAATTTTCCTTGCGAGGTGGGCCCGTTTGAAACGGGTTCGATGTCTCAAATGAGTCCGCGCTACCATATCGGTCCTGACGCACAGCAGGGGCATTCGGCAAGTCGAATCAGCAAGCACAACTCTGCAGTCGGCAGGTCCTGGTACTGGCGCTGTGCGAATCGTTCTGCTTGCCCACCGGCCGCACTTATGTTTTTGAAGAGGGGGTTCGACTCAGGGTCGTAGTCATCAAACGTCCTGTTCGTGCAGACCGTGAGAAAACGGTGGGCGAGATTGGAACAGAAGCAGTCCTGCCGAGTGGGTCGATACTGGAGACCGGCTCCATGCCGTGAGAAAACTGGTACTCCCGGTACAAGTGCCATGCAAACAGGGCTCCAAGAACTTCCGTACAAGGCGTCCCGATACCTTGTGTGATCTTAGGGCATGGGAGGTCTTCTTACAACACCAGATGCAGCTGATAGCAGATCTTCTCTTCGTCCTACCACTACACGAGGCAAGTGGCGCACGATGGCTGACAGCAGCTCCAACTTGATCAAGCCCGTAGCTACCGGGATGATGAATCCCAGTGTATCCAACAGGGTGTTTAGAGCACAAGCTAGGCCCCAAAGTGAAATGTATGTTATGTTCATCTCCTCGGGTCCGCACGCAGATGAGCACAGATTAGTGATTAGTGAATCTGAATGGCAGCTGACGAACTGCACTCGTAACTGGACCTTTGAGCCAAGAGTCGTGGTACCAGGCATACCAGCCAAGCGCGCAGATCAATGCCATCCAGAAGCAGCCCAGGAGATCAAACAAGACAACTCCTCGAAGGATGCAAGCAGCAGCCTGGACAGCTTCAGCGACGGGGTCATGAGAAACACAGAACATTCCACGAAAGGGCCTGCAGGATGAGGATCAAGTGCATCCAGTGGCTGTGGTTCATGGCCTTACCGGATGCATGTCACGAGCCGAGGTGCCGAGGAACGAGGGCCGCGGAATGCAGAGCAAGGTGCATACTTCGTTGGTGGGCCGATTTGCTGCGGAATGAAGGAGGGGAACGCTCCTCAGTTGTGTCGGCAACCAACCGCTACAGCCTCGCACGACTAAGACTCGGGCTCTGAGCATCTCTGAGCTTCCAGCGTGCTTCGCTCTTCGCAAAGCCCTGCGCAACGCCAGCAGCAATGACTCCATCCATGCTCTGCTGGGACGTCTTGTTTCCCATCGAGCCGGGCTTCAGTGGGCGGGAAAACAGGTTCCCGGGGGTGGGATCTGGCCTTGAGCCACTTGTTGCGGGCGTGTGCTGTGAGTCAAGAGTGAGTCCGTGAGTAACCCCGCTCATCCCCAAATCGCAGAAGAAGTCTATCCCGACTGCAGGATGGGCAGAAGAAGCTGAAACAAGTCTGTATGATGCCAAGTTGCAGCCGCGCTGGCCGAGAGACCCCGTAACCTGGCCGCCACGGTTGAAGCCACTTTGGCCCGTTGTGTTCGACACGGCCAGCTGATGCAGCCTTACCGACGGGTTCAGTTGATACGCAGTGGCTTGCAGTCGGTCGAAGCCAATCTGGGATGGTTCGAAAGCTTCCGTCTGGAGACCGGAGCTCCTGCAGATCTCCCACACATCACGGTCGCGGCGATTTGACTCGTCCGGCCATGGTGCCGCACCAACATCCCAACACCTCATGTCTGAAAGAGTATGATGGGGAAACCAAGCCAAAACGTGCTGGAAGAATGAATCCATTGATCCAGAGAATCCACCAAACTCGTCATGAAGGTTGCGCAGGAAGTATAAAATCACGGTCTCTGCGTGCACTGGCCCGAGCTGGAGGGCAGTACGGAAAATATATTCCTCAGTGTAAGAGGAGAGTCTGGACCAGAATGCGCTCGAACCATCTTGAACGAAGGTCTCCATCAAATTGCCTGCAGACTTGAGAATCGTCTGCGCTTTCTCCACATCAGAATCTGCCAAGACCTTTTCCCAGGACATCTGCTGCCAAATGTTATCAGCTGAGATCTTCGTAAAGTTCGAGAACTCCTGCTTGGCAAGACGGGCCAGAAGCCCAAAGATCGGCCATCCAGATTGCACAATTCTTTGCCAGGGGGTGTCTAGAATCTCGTGCAGCAGCACTTTCATCCAAAGGGCAACGACATCTTCATCATCATGGCGGGAGAAGAAATCCGGTATTATGTCCAAAAGAAACAAACGACATGCCAATACTCCCAGTGGACACTTGTGGGCTGTGTTTGGCGATTCTAAAGCCATTGCCGATTGCATCAACAAGTTTGGATGCATTGATACAATCTTGGCCTCACGAACACGATCCCACATTCCCTTCTTCATGATTTGCCAAGTGGACAGGCGGCCCTCATCTTCAACATTGCAACTCCAACTTGCATCTTGATCTCCACGGCACAGTGCCAACAAGACGCCCGTGAACACGCCACGATATAATCCAGGCTTCATCGCCAACAAAGCTTACGTTGGACATGGCCAACAAAGGAATGGACGTCGCATTGCATCACAGTGAACGAAAACCGTTAATTAGCGTGCTACTAGCTACGGCTGGCATGCGATCGAAGTCAGCATCTCGTACCCGTTTTACGGCGGCAGATGAAGAAATGATGCGGAATCGTCACTCATGTAAGTCCTGTCTTGCGTGATGCAGTGCCACGCGGGTTGGAGCCCGAAGCAACTAGAAGCGGCCTTGAAGCATGGAGGCAACTGCGACTGCAGAAACTGCGAGAGCCACACCAATGGAAAAACCAGCACAGCGGCAACGAGTCCACTGGCTCCCCAAGCTGAGTCTGCCTACGAGAGACGCACAGGTCTCTGACAGGGATTTGCACAGACTACGCAGTCCTTGAAGGCCAAGAGTGAGTGCTGGAGAACTGCCAGCGCCTGACTGCACCCTAGACATGATAGCATGCAATGCGACTGAAAGTTGGAAAGGCAGCGTGCTTTCTCGCTCGATGAACGGTCAATGTGCAAGCCCTACAGATGTGGCTAGAGAAGAGAAAAAAACGCCTCCCGACCAGGTCGAACAACCATGCAGTCTTCAGCGACGGGCTCAATGAGTCAAGTCTATCGAAACACTGTCACATCCGACGTGTACTGTTTCATGGCCTCGGTCGCGAAAATCGCCACGACAAAGATCCCTGCCTCACAACGGACAAAAAGTTGCTGGATCGCTCCGCCTGGCAGCTAAGGACCAGGCCCTGCGGACCCGTGTGAGTTTCAGGTGAAAGTAGTTCCAGCCGATGACCAAGTGATTTCGCCTGCTGAAGCTCGTCTCAGGACAGAATCTGTTCTTGCGACATTGTCTATCATACCAGACTCTAAATGCAAGCACATTACGAAAGACGTCTTCCAGTATGAATACACATCTGGGGCACCTCATCGCTTGGAAGATGGTTCCCAAAACCTTCTCCTTCGGATCCTCCCGATCCTGCGCGTCACATCTCACAGTCCGATGATAAGCCGTTGGAGACTGAAAGCTCAACCAGACGACATGTCAATCGCACTGCATAGTATTGCAGGTTGACTGGGGCTCAGGCAATCACTTGCGTTCTCAAGCTGTCAAGCGGAGTCACCTCTATCAATCTAGTTGAAAGATGCACCGCCAGGGGCAGATGCTATGTAAAAGCTGTAGATGGCAAATGAAGAGATCAGAGTAGAAGGCAGGATTGGTCATTGCAGTGCAAGTAAACACGAGATTGAGACAAAAAACATGCTTTGCAACATCTTGCAACCAAAGATGCAGTCATTATTATTGCCCTGTTGGTGCCCACTGGGAAGCGACCGTCTGGACAACAGACAGAGGAAAAGTTACAGGAGCTCGGCACTGTGACGAGCAAGGGGTGCTGTCCTTGAGAGAAAGTCGGAGCCGCCCCGACTCTCCCAGGAATGACGACTGCTCGCGCTGCGTAGGCAGCAGTTGTACGCATTGGTCTCTGTTTGGTTTGACTCTGATGTCCTTCGCTAGATTCTGCTAGTTGGTGTCATGCTGTCCCCACAATGCCAGTAAGCCCTGAGCTTTGTTGGATGCGTCATGCTCGTCCACGTACACGGACACCATGACCTCACAGGTGACAGGCTTGCAAGATTGGCGACAGGCTAGACATGGTCCGTACGGAAACGACATACTGCGACTGTTCCGAGCTCGGTGCGAATCCAGCGCAAGCCACAAGGACAAGAGTCTGCGGCATAAGTTCCAATTTGACAACACTTGCCAAAGAGCGCCGAAGCACTAACTGTCTGTGTGACGATACAGAGCCGCCACATCAAACATGCAAGCCCCACCGCCGAGACAACATTCGCTGTGGTCGTGAAATCATCTTCATATTGACCTCAAGATGATCTCGCATGCCCCAAGTCTCAGGTGCGCTTCATGAATACTTTTTTTCTCCAGCACCAACAGCTGCGCAGTACGGCAAGTGTAGATAGAATTAGACGGCTTCTCTACAGAAGTCCGCATCCTTGTTGCAGACAACGACAGCCACAGGTGGCATGCTGGTGGCACAGCGCCCAAGTCCACTGCTCAGCAACTCTCCCGGAGACTGCTGCTGCACAACATCTAGCCTCAAGAGTCAGGCTCTTCCAAAGAGAACATCCTCTGACCGTCACTTCCAGAGGGCCGGTCTGCGCGGCCAAGTCGTCTGCCAGAACGATGAAGTTTTCCATATGCATGGTGATGCAGGAATCCTCCCGCAAGCTTCCGGTTGCATGTGAGTGAGCCACTGACCGTGACCAGGCACCATGACATGACAACCTGCCTCGCTGAAGACGGAGCCCCGGGCATCGAACGCAGCTTCACTGAAGTTGCCATTGCCCAGGTCGACCCAGTAGCACGTGGACGGATTCCTGCCAAGTTTACAACACTGGCACAGAACCTACAGCTTGAGGCATCCAGATTCAAACTGGCTGAGTTTTGTGCTCCACATTCCCGAAGCTGGAAGTATCGTACCTGTACAGCTTTGTAGCGCATCTGACCCTTTTGCTGCTCTGCGGCTCGATGGGAACATCAGCCAGAAAAGGACGCAGATGTCACGCGGCAATCTTTGGCAGCATAGAGTATGAGGCATTCTCGATGGACCTGCATGGCACATGCTCGTGGACGGATTAGGCACGAATCAACTGAGCCCTCAATATGCAGCGCGCCTTTCGAGTAAGTTGCTTTCTCCAGCCTGCGAGATTCTGACTGTCCTTCGCCCCTAGGAACTCCGGATAGGAGCTTGAAGCTGTGATCCGAGCCTCGTCTGTAATGACGAGAGACATGGCGTGCCAAAGCCTGCCAGGCAAGCTTGTCTCATCTGCGGCATGGGCCCATGGTCAGGTTTGCTGCGTGGCCTCTCACTTGGGTTGATATTCTGGGGCGGCCTTTCCAATCGCAGCTGGAAGCTCGTAGCTCAATCTTGTGCTGCGTTTTCTGGGATGCTGGCACCAGAGATTGCACTTCGGGTCTGCTTTCGTTTGCCGGAGCAGGAGCTTCCCTTTGGGGACAGCAGCGCAGAACGACAGAGTGCAGGAGCAGAGCGAGGAGTGAAGAGGGGGGATGGTCATCTCGGCTGCTCACAAGCTGCGGTTGCCCGGCATGACCAGGAAGTCGTATGGAAACTTCCTCAACACTGCAGGTCCCCAAATTCACGAATGAAACGATTGAGACCATGAGGTCTTGGCTTGAACTGCACGTACCTGTAGTTGAAAGTGCTCGGCAGCCCTGAGCGCTCAAGGCCTCGACATGCTTACAGCGCCGTGGCGATTCTCTGCAGACGCCCTTAGTGCGGCTAGGAGGCTTGGGAGGTCGAACCTCGGCTCACTTTTACACAAACGCAGCCGCACTTGCGGTGCCATCAGCATTTGCCGACGAGCTGGCGATGTCTGACACGCCCGCATTATGTGCGGCTAGGTGGCAAAGTGGTGACCCGTGCGTAGTTTTGCGACTCGTCGTCCGCATCACTGAAGTCTTTACCTGCGCCGTCATGAGCGTTCTCGATCGATTACTCTGAGAAGGGGAGCTCTTGAAAGCTCGGAAGCGGGCCCATGAATATGTCTTGGCCAGGCAGTGCGAAGCTAACCGGAACCTGGCACCAACTCTTTGGAATCCGGCCGGAGCTGGGCATTGGGACGTGCAGGGCGTCTCCCGAACCCTGTCGCCTCACCAGGATATATCTGTGCATGGATGACCTGAAGAAGGCAACCAGCGAGCGATTCCAGAAACAGCTGAGTCGTCACTCCGTGCTAGTCTATCCGAGTCTATCCTGGGCTGCGCGCATCCGTAAGCTGCTTGGTCATTGCTGTTGATAGCAAAAACTGTCGATACCTGAAGCATGGGCGATGTGGTTGGCATGGCTTGGCCCCACGTGGCCCAATGCCCGAGGGCCGTACATTGTCTCCCCGTCTCGTGTCTCTGAGGTCTGCAGACGTCGAATCCATTGCCAGGGAACCTCATGGGCGGCTGCATGGGCGGGTCTGCCCTTCATCTTTCCTTTCAGGCCCGGTATGTCGAGCTAAGCACCACACCTTGCCACCCATGCCACGGCCGCCTTTTAAGCGTCTCGCAGTTGCCTCTTCGTAAGATGGGACCTGAACTCGACATGCCATCGGCTTCAGTGATATGGCTAGTCTTGGATGTAGGGTTGTAGCGACGCCCGGGATAATGGCATCAAGAGCGTACAACCTCCAATCAGGATCTTTGGAGGCTACAGCGACGGTACCCAATCAACACGTTCACAAGTATCTCGGAAGTGAGCAGGCCCAAGGTGACATCCACAAGGTCCTCAGCTCGCACGACAGGAACTGGATCTGAAACACATTGTGACATATGTGCTGCAATCTTTCCCACATCTCGGCATAACACCGTCGAACCCAGAGAGGCATCTGCTGCGATGTAACCGAGATCGACAGACCTTCGAGCAGGCAGTCTGCAGTTCGTGGGCTCAAGCTCGACTCACACACGATCTTGGCGTGAAGCAGATTTACCATGGTCCCCACGAAATCCACGACCTGCAGGAACCAAACTGGCAAACTCTTTCCCGAAGCTTACCGGCAACAGTAAACACACCTGAGGTCCTGTCTTGATCTGTGGTGATGCCCTTGTCGATTACGGATGTCAGCATGTCGGAAACTGTAGACACCATCTGCGGCCAGTGTGACAGCAGTTGCTCGGAGTGGCGTCTTGTTTTCCAGAACCGGTATCTTTTTCTTTCCGCGCATGTTTGGGACAGTGGCAGCGGCGACGTCTTGCAGCTGCCCCAAGGTGAAACTGATGATGACCTCAGCTGAGACAAGCCGAGTTCTCCCTCCGTGCCGACAAGAAGCGAGCCTCCAAGGCTTCCTCCGGCAGACTGGCTGACCTTGCTCGGCAAGCTCGCCTGACTGGAAGGCATGGCAGGCGCGAAAGAAGTGCAGCACAGGATGTAAGCCGAGCCTCAGTGTCCGTAGCAGTATTTCGCTAGGCCGCGCAGTAAGATCAAGGCGCCACAGTCCTGATGTCTGTACTTTTTCTGCAGTTTGTGGTCCTTGCTCAAGTCAGTCACTAACTAGTACGTAATAGTCAGTGATAGCAGGTGCCACCGCTCCTCCTTGTGCAAGGGGTGGGCCTATTCCTCGCGAGCCTGATAGGACGCGTCTCGAAAGAAGCTAGTTGCTGGCACGACCAGCGCATACCAGCGCCGAAAGAAGGATCCAAAAGGAGTTCAAGCTGTCAGCTCAACTCAGGTGCCGACTACTTGCTTGACTGGACTCTCCTGCGTCTTCCCCGCCAAAGACCAGCAGCGCCATGCCTGGCTCCATGAGTTCAAGTGTCCATGAGTTCAATTGCTTTCATCAGAGTCCCGTGACGATGGCCCATCCTCTGCCCTGCAAGGAGCAGTTCTCAGCGTCCACGACGGTCGCAGCAAAGTTCCCAGCCCAAGCCGGAGAACCTGATCGAGGCCGGAAAAAGGAATACTCCGTCGTTCTCACTGCGCACACGCACCGCACCTGTCGCCCTGACGGGACGCCAGTATGGCGTGTCCAAGTTCAATGTCCAAAGCCCCAGAGAACCTTCCGGAGCTTGCATGTGAAGGCAAAGCACAAGCTGGCGATACGAGATGTAGCATGCCTGCGTCGCCGATTGCTCCCGCATGCTTGTTGCGACCCAGAACCATGATGCCATTGTGATGCGCCGCCATGAATGGCCGGCACGCGATGACCTGCCATGAAATGAGGCCTCTCCTTGTCCTGCTGTAGCACTACAAGGCCAACATCCTGTGGCTCAAAGTGGTTTGTCCACCGCTTCGTGGAATTCTGGAACGCGAACACATGTGCTACTCGAGCTGCCACTTTGGACCAGCTACCACGGCTCGACTGCTGTCTCAGCCATTCTGGCCAGACTGCATTCCACGTATGGACTAAACAAGGTTTCTGAAACAGTTTGCCGAACGGCAATGATTCGACGACTTATCAGATGTGAGCACATCGATTGCTACAAGTTTTATCAGGTCTACATGCTTTCTTGCAGTACAGCAGAACATAGCAGAACACTGACATGCTCCAGCAGGCTCTCATCCGCTGCTCACGCACCACTCGCGGTCACTAGCTCTTCTGTCCAAGCCTCACTTCAAGCGCGTCAGATTTGGAAACGCCGCGTTGCACACATTTGAAGAGGAACCCTGAGGAAGTGACTGATAAGGTGGAGTGAATGATCGCAACTCGAAACTGTTCGAAAGCTCGTTCAATCGACCCGAAAATGCGGCTGCAAGTTAAACTCATTTGCACGAAACCATGTCTAGTCTGCAACATCAGAAGCGGGGCCTTTCCCATCAGTGGCATGCCGTGCTGATGCATGGAAGCAAGAGTCTGTTCATGCTGTGCATGGTGCTGCATGGTGACAAGGCGAGCCCGAAGATGGATGTAGCAACCACAAACCGAGTTGTCTCACGCCGAGAAAAATCGCCAACATCCGACCAGCTTAGGCCTTAGGCAACCGACGTCTTTTTTGAGCTATGGGGCGCTTTCCTCATCCGCCGACATTCCTTAGCCGGACAAGTGTCGCATGAGCAGTGGCAGCAGTGCTGCGGAGAGGTCTCTCTTTCACTAGCAAGACACCGCCAAGATGGCGTGGACGTCCATGTTGCGAGCCGGGCCTTTGAGCCGGCCACAACCATCAAGAAACTCCTGCCAAAAGCGCGAAAAACCGACACTCCGCGAGATCGAGGCAAAGGCAAAGGTGCAGACCTGGGCCGTTGTCCCTATAGAAGCAGTCTCGCAGTATCCTGCATACTGACGGTGTCCGAGTCGTCCACATCCAGCAATCTGAACAGCAAGTCCTTGACTGCGCGGCATGTTTGGGCGAAGTCGGCAACCATGAAAATTCGGAGTCGCTGCTGCTGCTGAGTGCAACAGGGCGGCAGCATCTGTCGTTTCGAAACCAAGAACTCGGAAGTATGCCGAAAGGGTTGCATCTTCCAACATCTCCCTCCAGTTTAGCAGATTCGAAGTTGCACATGTATTTGGCGACTGCTCCGAAATCAAGCGCAGTTTCGCAGCCGCACCTAATTTCCTTGCGACTGACATCGCCGGAGCCATCATCATCTATCGTCCTTGGTTCTGTTTGCCTTTCTTTCGCCCTGTCTTTCTTTCTCCCCCATGGTTCTTTACTTATGCTTCTTCTTCTTCTTCCGGGCACCCCGCCGCCGCTTACGCCGGCATGACACCGGACGGACACCGACCCCAAATGGACCTCTCCTTGATGTGTCTCATGTTCTCAACCTTGTACTCGCGCCCTCGTGGTGGGACTCTGGGATGCTAGACTGCTAGACCAATGCACGACCGTACCAATTCAGCTAAAGCTTTATTATTACTCTCGTAAACTCACTCTCCGATGCTGAAACAATGGACCTCCGGCCCCATGCATACAGCTTCAAGCCTTCGCCTGAGTTTAGGATTCACTCCCCGAGATTCGGGGCAACCGCTGCTGCATTGCCGTGCACTCGATTCAAGCAAACAGTGGATGCTGGCGAACGGCCAGGACCTACTCTGGCAGCGTGACCATGCTGCTGAAGCTTCCACCCCGTTCTCATAGGAACACTACATCCGTCCCTACTGCTGTGCAACCTGACCAACCCCCCGCCTACACAGGGCCAGAATCACACATGGTGGCGGCTTTGGTGATGCAGACCAAGACAGTGGCTCAAGAGGGCAATCTCAGCTGCAGGTCGGGTTCCATGCTGACTCAGGTGAAACAACTGAATTCTGAAGGGATCACGGCCACTCGGTGACCCGCTGTTTACTCTGAATCTTGCCTCCTTCTTTCTATGCTTACGAAGCCGCGTGCCGAAGGCGAAGGAACTGAACTAGGCGTCCATCTCACAGCCCCTCCCACTGTGTGCTCGCATTTTCTCAGTTTGAAATTATAGCACTCATTTGCGACTCGCTGTTGCAGGGTGTCGTGTTGCTGCCTCTCCCTCTCCCCCAACCGAAACTGGCGAGCTGCAAACCTTTACCATGCTTGATGCCCTGCCAAGCATCTGAAAGAGGGCTCGAATCTGGCTCGCATACTGCTCCTGGCATCAATGCAGCTAGTCTCCGTCCCACTCCCACCTGGCCGCCCGCGATGCCTTGGATTCTATTTCTTTCTCGATCTGGAAGTCACGTTGCTGGCTTGCCAGGTTGAGGGCGTTGTCCACGAATGCGCCTGAACTCAAACACCCAGGTAGGACTGCCAGCCTCTCTAGCAGCTCCTGGTGCAACAGGCCTGTAATCACGTTGAGGACCTTAAGGAACTGGTAATACTGCACAGCACTGACCAAACTCTCGCTTCTGCAGACGACAGCAGAGCAGCATTACACTCATTACACACGTGCACAAATCGCCAGCCCAGTCGCGGCAAGCATCGTAAAGGCAACATAAAGAAGCAGCAAAGCAGGCGAGATCCTTGGCCCGGGGGCTGTCACAACACCAAGCCGGGCAGAAGGCAAATGCCAGCCGTGAAAGCCAGGGTTCACGTCAACATCCATGAGGACATCAGAGACTTCACCCCAGTTGAAACCACCCAGCATTGCCTGAACCAGGGTGTAGGCCTCGGGTCCGACAGCTGCGGCGCTGTGGACTGCACGAGCACTACCGTTACTACCGTCTGAGTTTGGAACTGTTTTCGACAGCGACCCAAACCTCCTCGCAACAGCGCAAAAGCCGGGCAGGGAGGTGTTACGAGCGCAGCCCATTTTTGAAGCGCCTCAACATGATTTGCATCGTGGGGTCTGAGCTCGTCTGCACCAACCTGGCACGGTTGAAGCTGAACGCCTCAAGACTTTGTCAATGCAGCATCCTACATGCAAGCCAAGGATGCAGCTCGAGCCAGTTGGGATTGGCAGTGTTTACCCTGCAGTTGCGAAGATAACTTGATGAAATTTGTTGTTCGAGCTGCCACCAACATGCTACCAAGGCTCTCTAGCTTTATCCAATCTGCTGCATTCGTCGTCAGGCTGATCGCGAAAACGTACACGACGATCGCCTTTGAACCATTCAACGCAGCTGGTCTCTCGATCAAGCCGTTGCAGCCATGTAAGGCCGACAGGTGCGATGTTCTGCCCAAGAACCAGCATAATCAGCGCCCAGAGAAGTGACTTCATCGAGTCCACGATCCTCATGCACGATCCGCTTCAAACCATGTCGCTATTGTTTGACATGTGCGCACCTGTGTGCGCGACCGGGGCTTTGACAGCCAGGGCTCATGAGAGCGACTCGCGAAAGAGCCGATGAGAAGCGGAAGACTCGAAACACCCGTATTATTCTGAGCATCTTGAGCGTCTTCACCTTCAGCCGCCAAAAGCATAGTTTGACAAAAACAGGATGTCCACAAAAGCAAACCATCCAGGCACATTCTGATGTGAAGTGCTTCAAGTCCACCGTCGCTCCTACTTATATAGTCCTTGATGCCCGACTTGCACGAACTGGTTCATAGTGATAGTGAACTGTTTAACGGTTAAGGCCGTGCCATCAGATGCCACTCGGCGCCGAGGTGCTCCTGCCACAACCTGAGTGCTTCACTGAGGCTGCCTTGTCGTGACCGAGAAATCAGTGAGCACCGTCCAGCACGACTTCGGGGCAAGGAGCATTTGTGGCGCTGAGCCCATCCTGCTGATATAATATGAAGGTATCTACCAGGGACCTTGCAGTTGCCCAGCAAATTGCATGCTTGAGAAACTCCGGGCTCCCAGAGTGCATCCATTCAAGCACGTTAAATGTTTCGACGGGGCACAGCAAGACAAGGCCCAGATCAAACAAGTTCCAATTCCTCGCCACAAACCCCGTTTGATCTAAAGCTCAGGTGTGCATCAAGTCAAACTGTCCATTATGCCCATTATGCGTCCTGCTTTCTTCCACAAAGAAACCGGCACGTAGTCCGGCGAGACGCATCAGAATTTCCTCTGCGCGAGCTACACTTCAAAAGAGTGGCATGCAGCAGGAAGCTTGGACCACGACCAAGCAAAAATAAATATTGCCTTGGCTGCATGGCTGGCAAAGGCTTTTTGCTTGCAACATGGTGCGACCATTCCTTGCGAAACAAACGGAATTAGAGCCAGGATACAGAGAATCATCATGATTTCGAGCGATTCCGGCATCCTTTGTGCTCAGCAATTACCCAGCATTTGGGTAAGCTTAGTCTCACGGATGAATCTTAACTGTCCATGCGCAAACATATGCAAGCGAGTCAGGGCTTGGCAAGATTGAGCAACCATCAAATCCGGGAGTCGAAGTATTGGTCGTCAATGCCTCCGTCTCCCATCCCATCAAAATAGAGTTCACAATAATCATGACCTCAGCATCGAAACCGCTAAAGGAGGAACCTGAATGCTCACACGCTCTCCTCGACTCTGCCCAGCCATGACAGACAAGTCTCTGCCGCGACCGTGTCAAACATCGGATGCCTAAGCTCGCTGATGTCGATTCGGGAATCGAGGGGCGCCAAAACCCAAGCTGAGCTTAGCCCCGGACTGTACGATGCACTTCACACTTACGCCGTCCGAGCAATCCACCTTGAAGGACTGGGTCAACGCGAAGCGCCGCTTCCTGTCGCTCGGACCAGCTTGATGCAGGACCAACGACGAACGCATGGGGCTGTGCGAAGCTCCTTCCAACACTGGCCGCCTGGTTTACTTGCTGATGCTGAGCGAGGGCCTGCAGCAAGGCCAAGGCTACAGGTAGGCAGGTGACAAAGAGGAATGCTGGGCAACTCTCGAGCCTCCTTCATTCTTGCCAGCCGGTGCTCCTGGCACAGCTTTGCAGAGACTCCAAGTACGGTCACTGGCTCGGGTCTTTAGTCCTGCCGCTCTGATGAACTCACCATCTTCCCACGCGCAGACCTCAGCAAGAGACTCTTCCTGTACTGTCAGACACAAACACAGACAACACCACAAGCCTGCACGAAGGCACGCTCATACCATGACGAGACTATGGATTCACATTGCTTTATGTAAGACTTGACAAGGCAAAACGCGGACAAGAAGCGCATCAACAGGTTGCAGGCCTGCTGCAGGCAGCACCTCGGGCGCACCAAGTCTGCATGTTCAGGCTCGTCGGGGCATGTCGCACTTACGTTCTCAAAATGCTGAGGCTGTTCAGCTCGAGCCTGAAATGCTGCTTTGCTACAATACACGCGACACGACGTAGCCGGCACTTCTCCTAGCGCCACCAGGTCAGCCAACGGCCCGGCCGGCTCCCCCCGAAAAAAACGCCTACCGCACACATGCTCTTCCTCCGGCAAACGTCGACACTGCCAGAGCCACTTTTTCAGTTTTCAACTGGAGAACCGAAAAGTTTAGAGAAGTCGTGGAACGGCTTGTGGCCGTTCTTTAGCCGAAAACACAGGGGGTAGGACTTACAGTGGCAGCAGCATGACTGCAACATGAAAGTACATAGAAAAACGCAGATAGTGGAGCAAAGCCATATTCTTGGCCACTGGAATCGAGCCGAAACCCTCAGACCACCTTGCGTCTGGGGAGCATCCTCGTTCTCTGTTGGTCTTGTGTTCTCAGGCGCCGCCACCTTGACCGAATCGCCCCAAGCTGGAAGATGAAGCGGCTGTGCTTCTGATCGGGGTCCTTGCTTCGGTCAGAAAGAGGCTGATGACATCTAATGACTACAGACACAGCGATGCTTTCGAAGCATGCGCTGAGCAAGGGCAGCGGCCCCAGGACTCGGTTCTCGGTGGAGACTGGTCCAGGCCAGCAGGCGAACACCTCTTCACAGCTAAGCAATCAAGATGTGGAGAGCTCGTGTTGCCCGAAACTATCACTGATGTTTGCCGTTTCTAGCTGCTAGCTGTCTTCGTGCTTTGTACATTTCGTACCAGCCCCTACTTTAGCAAGCCATTAGGCACTAGACTGCAGGGTTGAAGTGGTATGGCCGAGCTTCTGCCCCATGGCTGCGAACAGATTCATCTCATCAGGCGCCAGTTCTTCTGCCACTTCGCCGCAACTCTGCAGCCCAGATTCCTCAGTGCAGATCGCTGTCACTTCGGTGCCTTGGGCTGCCCTGCCTTACAGTGCCTCACGCAGAGTTGGCACAGGGGCAACTTTCGCGTCGAAACGCTCCCTGACTGCCTTCCAAACTGCTGCACTGCAAAATGTTGGCAAGATCTGCGAAGGTCTGTTGTCGCACACCTGGGGCAATCTACCGGAATTGGACACATTGGGCCTGCAGTTCTCGGCGGTGGGCAGCTACCAGTTCAACCACCACCTGTCAGATCCGCAAGCAGTGCGAGTTCCTGTTCCTCCCCAAAGAGACAGTGTGTCATCAATGTACACTGCAGGGCAAGCCGCGGAAGCAAAGGATTCTGGAGGCTGGCGGGGTAGCTGCTGCATTGCAGCGCAACAGGGGCAGCCCGATACTTGTCGTGCCCTCGATCCTCTAAACCATGCCAAGTTCAATCTGTTCAGGATGCACTTCGCATGGTTGAGACGATGCTGACTGTGCTGTGGCTGCGGCTTACAGATCTCGCAAACATGCCATGCGACGTCATGCGATGCAACAGGCATGGCAGGCAGGAAGAACAAGCAGGCCAGGTGCGACGTTAAAATCTTGGTGCTTTAATTGTAGCGATATCCACGGCCGAATGCGGCCGAAGATCTTGACCTGGCATGACAAGTTCGTGCCTTCGGAGGCTCGTGCCCTTGTGCCAGCCTCGGACCAGTAAGCCGGGCTGAGATGCAATGTCCAGACCTGGCTTCGAATTCAGCCCCACAAGGGTCCACTATGTCACAGCGGATCCGCATGAGAACTTGATCTAGTCAGTTCACGTCTCGAAAGGTTCGTGTCGCATTTCCGCCACCATGAATGACCATGAGCCCAGACGTAGTCATTGCCTCGGTGTCGGCGCGACTCTGCAGCGCAGCATGTTCACAAAACGTTTGCGCATTGTGTCTTGTCTGTGGCTGGAACTGCCGCGTGCTGAGCTCGTGCTGCCGGGCTGGGTCCTTCAACCCGGACTGCCTGCACAGGACACTGAGACTGCTGAGCCCAATCCTGCAGCGCCAGACCCCAATCGCTCAGGCACTCAACCTCGCAGCCTCAATTCCACGAAAACCCAACCTCCTGCTTGAAGCTGAAGCTTCCAGCTTTGAACGGACCTTCTCAATCCGAACCCGACGGGGGCTGGAGGGCAGACAAACCTTAAGAGGTTCTCATCCAACCCCTGGACAGAGATTTGCCATAGTTCTCGGACTTGACAGAAGGTTCGTCATCAAATCATTGCATGTCCCAGGGTTCAACGTTCCAACTCAGGGGCTGTGCTTGCTGCTACAAGTATGGACGGTGGACAAGACAGCACTTTCTGTTCCCTCACATTACATTTCAACACTCAAAACCAGCGAGGCGAGGAGCATTATTGTTTCGTGCCTGCCAACCAGACATGGGGCGGCATAGCTGATGCATGACCACGCCTCGGCACCCAAATCTCCTACTAGAGCTCGTATCACACGACTGTAAAACAGAAACGGCCATGTAACCACAACTGAGATAGGACACGGTCGAAGAAGCGATAAGGTCCTCCCACACAGCACTGGCCACCGAACGCCAAGAGCCGCTTCGCCACGTCGTCACACACCATGGAATGATAGGCTGCACGATAGGGAAGGCTGTGCACTTCCGGCGCTACTTCAGCAAATCTTCCGTCAGTTGGACAGAAACGCCAAACATCGTTCAGGTTGCAGTGGCTGTTGAAGCCGCCGGCCAGCCAAAGAAATTGCTCGGCCGGCCCGGGGGCTGGTCTGCTGGGGACCAAGCAGCTTGCATGCCCCCATCTGCAGCATGGCACGGAGTCGTCAGGCAGCAAATGCAATCGATCCACCCAGGTCTTGCTCTCAAGCTGGAGCTCCAGGACGGACATCTTTCTTGACAGTGGCCTGGTCTCTCGACACCCACCAAGACACCAAATCCGGTTGCCAGCCGCTACGATGCAATGACCGAAGATCCCCTTCAGGTCACCCGCGTCATCTGCATTTAAGAACTCTCGACCAGTCCATCCTCCGGCTGCGAAGCTGCAGATCGAGTCGGCATCTAGCCAAGGATTGGCCTGCCTTTCTCGCTCTGCCCTTTTGGCAGTCGGGTCGGCTCGTGACTTTACTGCAGGTCGGCCTCTTCCCATGTCACCATGTCACTAGCACATCCTTGGCATCGAAGGGTGGATTACTTCCTGCACTTGAACGCGGCGTCACTCCGTCCATGCCGGCGTCTGCCTGCAATGGCATTGGAAGTGGATTCCTGCGGGCGAGAGGGCTCAACCTCGACCTACACTTACAGAAGTGAAGACTCGCGCTGGCACTTAATCGGATATCAACAGCGCCTTCTGTACTGTGATGCGTCAGGCTTGGTCCCACGAGCTGCTGCATATACAAGTGTGCAAGCCGCGAAATGGGCTTATCGCGAAGTCGCGAAGGATAGCCGCGAGCACGCAAGTGGCAAGTTGCTGTTGGGTACCTGCCTCTGGAGTGGAAGCAATTGCTCGGGTGCTGCCCTGTGTCACAAGCATTTCAATGTTGCACCCCATAACCCGCAAGGACCATGGTCGCCAAAAGCCGAGCGCTGCACGAACATCTTTTCCCGGGTGACCTCCAAGTATCAGTTTGTTTGCAAGCTGTCCCGCTCGAGCAAGCTGGCGCCTGCAGCGCATTGCTGACCTCCACGTCGGAGGCTGCCTGAAAAGACTAATCTTTGCAAAGATAACTTGGGAAAGATCCCTTTCTGATGGCCTCCGTGTCTGCCAACCTGATCCAAGTCGCGTGTTACCAACATCGCAATTCACGGCAACACGTCCCCAGAAGCATGCTAGGCAAGCACAAGCGGTCACAGCACTTGCACTTCTGCCTATATCAGCTTGAGAGTTATATTCCCATCGTGAACATTGTGCAAACAAGGAACAAGGTGGTGAAGAAGATGGCAGTCTCCGGATCGACCAGTGGCACCTCAACCGGCACACCCAAACGGATTGGATCGACTACCTGACCTCATCTGACGCGGTGCCTGGTTGACAATGTCGGTGATGGCCTGCTGCCCAGGGGGAGACACGGAGACCTCGACAGTAGCTTGCCTTGGCCCACGTTCGCAAACGACCGGGGCATCGTGATGTGTCACTGGCAATCTATGGAGTGCCCAAAGACTCCTTCTAGAATTATCTAGAAAAGCGGAAAGAGCAAAGTCGACGTGGGTGGCTTCCTGAGAGTGTGGCGCTGTCGCTCCCCGTGAACTTCTGACGGTGCCAATCTGCATCAGTTGGCAGTTGTGGGTCAAGCAAGCTGCACTGCTCTGGCGTACTTCACCCGTTGCTGAGTTTGTTAGTCTTGTCTTTGCTTGGCCCCCGGCAACTCTCAGAAAGTTTTGACTCCCGACCAGACCCTGTGGCAGCCTGCCGATCCCATACCGAACGTGCATTGGATAGGAGTGAAACCATGACAGGACTGCAGGTGCATTGCAGCGGCTGACCTGGTCTTGATGAAGTTCTGCTCCGTGTACGCGATGTTGAGCTCAACAGCTTCAGCCTTCGCTCCATCGAAACTGAGCAGTCTGTAGAAGATGTCTTGCCAGAGCGCTTCTGGAATGGAGCGACACGGCTTTCTTGGCTTTCCGATTCTGGGCCGTGACACCCTGGCCCTGGGCTCTGCAGTGCTAGGTCGCTAAGCCGCTTACGAAAGGCATCTCGTAGTCCTGGATGTAGCTGAAACGGTACGTCCTGGAAGCATGGCCATGGAATTGCCCTGCCAGCGGAGCAAGACACAGCACTGAGGCAAGGACAAAGGCAAATCCTCGCTTCCGAACCCTTCCATGGTGAAGACGAACTCCTCGACCACCCGACTGCTCCCACTGCAATGTCAAAGTCATCATGTCGACACTTGGTGCAAGTCGGCACAGTTGAGTTTAGCACTGTCTGCAGCGCAGTGCCCGAGATGTTGGAGACCTGGGAAAGCTGTGTCAGTGTCATTGCTCCTGCCGAAAGGCCTATAGCTTCCATCGGGATTCGGGCAATGAGCTCACCGCCTGATGGTGGCAGGCCTGCGAAAGGAAAAGGAGTCTCGAGTCCGAGGAGTTCGGCAGTTGCTTGCCGTGAAATTAGCCCAATCGCCCAACTACGTATCTCGACAGCAGCAGATGAGGCAGACAATGAAGAAGTGCGAGGACCCAGTCGGGACAGGGTCTTGCAATGAAGCCCGCAAGCCTGCACAAACAAATGTGTACTCCGCAAAGCCCAAGTAGTCCTGAGGCAGTGCAGCCCCTCGCACCGGGCCACAGAGTCGGCAAAAACCCAGAAACACGCCTCAATGCCCTGAGAAAACATGTACGCATCCAGCGCCTGCCACAAGCTGCCGCCACCGGAACAGAACTGCTTCCAAACTTCAACACATGCCGCAGTGGCCGAAATCCGCATCCTGTACCGCCTTAGTTTTCGACGAATGCTGAATAATGATTGCTTTATGTGTCAAGTATCCCGCGGACAACCCTCGAATTTCCCAAATTGCTGCGCGCCAGGTTGCAATCCAGCAATCAGCACACTCGGCGACACTACCAGAAAGCGAGAATCCGGTGGTGTGCGTACCTCCGCATCATGACCAGCGGACTGCATGACAAGCCTGCTGACAGAAACCTTGCCGACTCTGTGTGTTCCGCTTGTCTGCTGTTGACCGAATGCATGCACGGGAACAAACACAGGCGGGGGCAACATAGACATAGACACACTAACTGACACAATGACACTGATGCCCCACCGACCTAGAAATAGTTCGAAACATCAACTCCAAAAGTTTGGCCATCCTCGCGATAGCCACCTTGCGAAATCTTCTTGCACCACTCAGTGGCTACCCGGTTCGCGGCGCCAGGTTTGCGAGGGCTTCGTTCCGTTCAACCCGATGATTTTGGGGGCGTTCTGCCGGCATGTCGGCTGTGGAAGTTGCAGCGCGATGCGGCGCGCAGCACGGCCCACAGGACGATATCGATACATGCAAACATATATGTAAATACACGTGTATATATATATATATATATAGATATAGATATAGATATAGATATAGATATATTTGTATGTATATGTATACACACACACACATATATATATATATATATATATAGATGTGTGTGGTCTCGCGTCGCGTGTCGGTACACCCCCCGTATGGTATCCCCCATGGTATACACCCGAAATCCTCGTAGGGTCGTCAATTTTGTCCACAGTCACAGGCATGGGCCCCCCGAACCCGGGATCCTCGTGAGTGTTGTGACTTTTGAATCTATGCAACTTCTTGCCGTATCCAAAGTAGTGACACTCACCTGGATGGGCCATGGTTTTGGTCTGCGCCGCGC
>CAJNDV010005558.1:128170-138538 GCA_905221635.1 Symbiodinium sp. CCMP2456 | reverse complement strand
ATATATATATATATATACATAGAAGGGCGTGTGGTTATCCCCGCTACCGGTTCGTATTTTCCCCGCGGCGCGGAAGCACGGAAACCGAGAATCGCAACTTCCAAGGCTTTAAGGAGGTGTTGGAGGTGTTTTTCGGCAAACAATTGGGGAATCGCAATGTCAAGGGCTGCGATTTGTGGCACGGCACTCGGGAATTGCAGTTTGCTATCAGGTGAAACTGTGCTCTCGAATAGCACGGACATGGCACGTGACACCGACACTGCCAACGAAAGTTGCTTGGAGCTTGCATGTCCCTACAACCAAACTTTTCTGTGCAGCTCTCTAAACATCCATCTGAGAAACGCTTGAGGCATCCCGTGCGGCTGCCTGGTCGGAATCACTGATGTTGAAATCCACAGGTGACAGTGGCACCTTGGCACTTTCTGTTTCCCACCCTACTTCTCACCCTACCATCCTAACTTGTCTTAATGAATGTCTGAGAACTCTGCCCAAGTGTATTGCGGAATGGCATAGGTTGGATCAAACGAAACGGCTTCCGCGTCGTAGGCCGGGTTGAGTCCATATCGATATGCCTGATGTTGCATCTGGAGTTCCTAAAAGCCTAAACAACATGTGATGTTCAGCTCAAAAAAACTGACTCGGAGCGCCGCCGTCCACTGGAAGGTATAGGACGTGTCATTCTGAGGGTTCGTGATCTGCCGCAACATTTCGTTGACAGAGGAGCATGCAGTGTGCAGCCACGCGGTAGCTGGCCTCACCACGCAGTCGCAGCGTAGAGCCAGCGAATATCGGCTGCGGGCCTGATATGTTTGAACAGAGCAAAAACGATTCCACAGGCAGGTGCATCCAAGACCGAGGCTTTCCAGGAACACAGCAACGAGGGGAGTCCTGTCCGTGATTCAAAGCCAAGCATGACAAAAACTATCTTCGACTTTCATGGGTGCGAGGCAGGAATGTGCAGACTTCCGGCCTTTCTGGGTCGATCTCCGTGTCCGCTTGCACTAATATGTAAAGGCCTTCGGTTCCCGGGCATGGCACCAGATCTGTTTGTTTTCTTGGCTTGGCTCCATGCTGCTCGAGTCCACCCTTTCAGCGCCCATAACGACCTTCGAGGAGTTCACAACCTGAGAGCATCGGCAGCATCGGATTGGCCGTGTCAAGCTGCCTGGACTAAACGCCCTGCCAGTGTTAACTGCTTCTGCATCGTTGTAAGGTCGAAGCGAAGACGTACGAGCCAGTTTCGAAAAGGTTCGGCTGGAAAATCTGCCATGCGGGACGCATGGGGGGAGTATCCGCATGTGGTGTGGCTTGGCAAGCAGGTCGGGTCTACGAAGGTCGTCGCTGAGCCCTTGCAATGCTGCACGACCTAGGAGCAGAAAGACGAAGTTCACACACAGTCGGCACGAGCAGTCGCAATTCAAGGCTGGCTGCATTCGAGTAGGGAGGAAGGCTAATGCCGTCAGCTTGGTTGTAGTCCTGATAACAAGTGTCAGAGGTCACAAAACTCTGGCCAATACCCATCATTTTGAGTATGCGCAAGGAGACCTTGTCGCGGTACGTGAACTTCATCGACTGCCCGGGCGGATCCGAGAGGGGATCTTCCACGTCCGTGCAAGCTTCGGCAGTCTGCGCAAGGGAAGGTCACTCAACCCTCGCTCGTGCTCGCACTCTTCGTGCCCGCTCTGGCTCTCATTCTCTATCTGGTGCTTTCCCTCTTCCTCTCTTCCGGGCCAGACCCTGAAAATGCTGAGCGCTGCACCAGCTGGATTGTGGGGCCCTGTTGAGGAGTTACTACCGAAGGGAATCAATAAACTCATCAGAAGACGCATGAACAGGCCTGCGTTGCAAAGCACGGATCTTGCGTGCCTCGCTCGAACTACACAACCGTTGAACTGCTGATGAAACAGATGCTCATCCAATCTCATGCAAATCGCAACTCTGTCAAGACATTTCGACCCCACGTCTGGCTCACTGCTCCTGCTCTTCTGCTACAGTGAGATGGGAAACCAAGCACAACAGCAGGTCATCACCACAGCGTAACGTGAACGTGCTACATGAAACTGCTCAACAACCACCTCAACAACACCGGTCGCATGAACAAGCGTTTGCCCCTCCAAGACGCGTCTATGACCTGACGAACTGCAAGAGTGTTGAGGTAGCACCACCGGTCGACCGCAGTCATGCTTCAGCTGTGGCAGGGCAACTAAGGGACAAAGCCCCGCAACGCCTGCGCACTCTACTGTACAAACTACAGCCGTGCAAAGATCACGGTAGCACTGATGAACCGCAGTCACCACGGCAGCTTTTGACTTAAATACAGAAGCAGAGACATGTCCCTCACGAATCAGCCAGAACTTTCAATCGCGCGGTACCGCGGCATGGTGACTGGATAAACACAAGCCGTACGCACGATCTTGCAGATCGGTATCTGGCGATTCAATCTTCACGCGCATCCTTAGTAGTGGCGTGTTTCCAGGTGTCCTGGCAGCAGCTTCCACTTCCCTAGCTGGTGTAGCTGCCGGTAAAGAAGGTGCATGCTGGAAGAGACAAGATCTTTCCAAGCACAGGTGTTTCAGGAAGTGCACTCAAATCGCTGCTTCAGCTGCTCCTCATCACATGTTCGTCGCTACTGACGGTTTGAGGACCTCAGCAGTCAGAGACAGCCGAAAGCCCACAGGGATCCCACAAAGCGCATCAAAGCGCGTGGCCGAGAATGCACATGTGAGATCCTCGTCAATAGAGAGCACCTCTCGAAGCAAATATGCACATCAGTCGTGTATGGACGCAAGACTGACCCCCGAAATGATTTGCTGATGAGCAAAGCACTGCGGCAGCGTTGTCGAACTCTCCGCAGTAGTTCGGGGCGGAAAAGATTGTAACCTCGATAGTAGAGGCAGCTTCGACGCCAAATTGCGCAACAGATGTGACGGCATGCATGCCTTACGCGTGTGCTGTTGTGATTGCAACGCCGTTAACTACAGCTATGGGTCACAATAATGTCTTTGGTGGTGGGAACTGTTGCTGTCAAGTGACCAGTCCTCTTTCAGCAAAGAACTCGTACCCATCCTCAACCACCTGTCGGAATCATGCAAGCACGCTTCTTCGCGTATGCGAGAAATTCGTTTCTGCTGACCGGACTCCCAATGGACTCATCTTCACACGGTTCCCTGCCTGATGTGCTCTGACGATCCTTAGAGTCTCTTTCTCCTCTCATCGCCGTCCAGTTTGTGAGTTTTGGAGCTAAGCTGCAGGTCAAGGTCATGCGCCCTGAGGAACTGGGTGACAACTGCCGCGCCAAATGAAACTGACACGCCACGGTCGTTCTGTCCAAAGCCAACAGTGGCCTGCGAGTGCAAGGGGGGCACGTGCGCGTTTGCGCGCGACTCGTTTATGGCTTCATCTGCCTCCGAGGGATCCGACCACAACAGATCACAAAGAAACCCGGAGTCCGGGATGTCTGCGGGCCTGAGGCGCACATGTGCACTCTGCAATCAATATCAATCAATACAACTGACCTGTCAAGCACGATGACGATGCCTTACACATGGCTGTGACACTGTGTGCATGCCCGGCCTGACGAGATCGTTTATCTTCCGTCTCAAGTCGATGCTGGAGTCCATCATGTCTTGGGACAAGCCACCATGCATGCAGATCACCTGTCCGTGGACATCGTGGACTACGCACTGGGACATGAGGATCCCTTCAACGATTGCAGTTCCCCTCGGCCTGCTGCAGACGCATATTATTCAATGGAGACGACAGAGAATCTCTGGCAAAAAAGCTTTAGTTTCGAGCTGATGGACAGTCGGCCTTGTCGGCGATGATGGCACAAGCTGGCATGTAATTGAACACGTCGCCTCGACTGTACATCGGACTGCAGGGCTCCTGCGTGGCGCACGCACCATTCCCAGCCAAGTTGCAAAACCTTTTCCAAATTCTGACGTGGAATCGGCTCTTTATTTCGTCATAAAAGCCATAGATCCTGCACCAATGCACTTGATATGCAAGACCGTGCATGGCATGCATGTGCCGAGTTGTCATTCTCACATCATGAATCAGCTAGTCGCGTCCTGCAGATGGATGGTGACTCGTGGTTTCCACGAAGCAGAAAGAAGTTCTCAGGGAACTTTATCTGGCCGGCGGGGCGGAGCAGTGTGTGGCTACGGCTATGCAGATGCCAGCGCTCGTTATTGAGTCACGAAATCATTATTCATCAGTCGTGGCCTTGTAAGCAAAAAGGAGGCAAATCGTTTCCAAGCTGCGCTTGCCCCGGTCCACGTAGTCACCGAGAAACAAATAATTCGCCTGACTTGAGAGGCGACTGCAGATGCATGACTGTCTTTGAATGCAGGCGCCTGGGGTGGGTAGCCGACTGCATCGAAGATCCGCAAGAGATCGTGATACCTCGCCGGGAGTGAGCATGCTCGCGGCAAGATTATCTGTCTAAGTCGGGGCTGGGTACTGTCCGTGCACATCTCCGCACAGATGTAGTGGCGACTCGGTGGGAGCAAGTTCCAGAGTCTGCTGCAAGAAATTGGTCAGCTCGGGCGACAACAACCGGGCTCGATGCGTCCAGTTCCAAAAGCATCGGCTGATTGTTGAATATTGCCATAGACTGTTCGCATAAGCCCAACACCGTCTCCTTTCACCAGGCCAGGCTGCAGGACAATCGGGAACCAAATGGGAATGCTGTCCGTGATCGTGCCTCCGTCATATGAACCATTTGTTGCATGGGGGTCCTGCACCAGAGTGGGCACGTCGAGACTTGTTTACGACTACACACTCGGTCAAGTCCCGCCAGCAGTCATCCTCAGGACTGGAACTTGTGCTCGGTCTTACGTACAGTTGCAATGAGGCGAAAGTTTCGGATTTCAAGAGCCAGGGCGATCCTAGCAGGATGCCGGAATTTCACAGCAGCCATGAGAGGTGTACACACGCGGACATAAGCAACAAGGAAAACAGAAGTAGCCACGATTGCGGCGGGGGCTTGGTGGATGATCGGATTGCAGTGACTTTCTGCCGCTTTCTACCCTAGTGCAGCCCGCACGAGAACATGCCTGCACGGATGCCTCCACATATTCAAGCACATTCACGCTTCCTTCCATGCTTGGAACAATGCAAGCATTCCTGCCGTGGGCTTAGGCTTCTTGCGTGCCTGATTGCCTAACTGCTTCATGTGCGCATGCCCTGCTATGTACCGTTGGCATGCATGATTACTGGAGTCGAAGACCCCCGACATACACACAGAGCCACACACAAACACACACTTGACACACGGAGACGGTGGCAGCAAATCGGTAGAAGGCTTTTGCCACTATCGATCCAGTATTCGCGGTACCTTAATAGCCTGACATGTGTAACTCCATGTACATGACTGTCATGACCATGCTCTCACTCCAGCTCAAGGACATGATGTAGATGTAGCCACAAGCTGCACTCTCGTGCCCATGGCGACCACTGCAGGTATGTTTACCTGTCTCAACTCACGGAGCTACGTTGGCAGAGGCCGTGAGATGAGACCCTCTGCCCCCTACCGTTAGCTTAGAATCAACGCTCACGCACACACACATTAACAAGATGCAGACGCGTGGAAACCCGGTATGCTTTTCATTGTCATCAACTGACGACAATACGATTCTGCTCCCATCCTTTTGCGAACATAGAGGAGTTGGTCAAGGACTGCATCCACGTCCAGCTCCTGCGATATGAGTGGCCGACACGCACAGGCACAGGGATCTTTGTCCAAGAAAGCCTGTGTCTTGCGCTTTTTCTGCGATGGCTCTTTCTCAGGCTCCATGATCAAGCCGCCCGTTTACCCTGCAGGTGCCAGCGCGATCCGAAAATGAAAGCTGATGACGGTTGCAGGCTTTGAGCTTGCCTGTGGGCACGGGCCTGGCTGAGCCCGAGGACCTCACCTTGAGCCCTCGCAGCTGCGGGGTTCGCGCTTCCTGCCTGCATGCCTACACCCAAGGCTCTGCTTTCATGCCTGGCACGTTCGCAGCACTCTGCCAACCCCCTTTGATACACTGGGATCCGAACCCTCCTTCTGGCAGCTGTAAGTGTAGGTCTCGGCATTCATCAGACACAGTCAGTCGCATCGCGAACTAGCGCTGCCATTCACTTTGAAGCTGGCGGTACGCCGGTACGAATTACTCAGTGCTGGGGGGCGGGCAGTAGTTGCCAAGTTGCTTGCCTGAAGGCACTGGAAGCTTCCACAACATCTCTGCGGTTGTGAAACAGCAATGAGCCAGCTGCAGGGTCGGAATAATCCAGGGATTCAGTGAAGTCCACCACGATCGCACGATCCCTGGCCATAGCTCAGCTGCATGCATTGGACGTGACATGAGACGCTCCAGTCTGAGGCTAATCTGGTGGGTGCATAACCGGCCTCCGAGATGAAAAGCCTGTGCCTCCGTAGTAATTAATCGTGAGGTCGCCAAGTACCTTTCATGGCAGCACATGCCAGCAGCACCACGAATCCCATGCAGTGCTTTTGCTATCTGCAGCGCACCACTTCTACTTCTGCGCTGACTACGTTTTGAAGTGTCAGGTCCGCTGTGGCGTTGCTAACGTTGACCTCTCCGGGGAAGTAAGAGCAGTACTTCGTTGCGGGTGCTCAAGACGACGCACAATCAGAACATGCCTGGCCGGAGATAGTAAAGATGTATGTCTCCAGCGGCTCCAAGGCAAACGGTCTAACCTTTGTCCATGAACAGACGAAATGCTCCTGCCATTCGACGCGAGTCAAAAACAGAGTAAGGGATCTTCTGTGTGGCAGAGATACTAAGGCCGGTGCATACAACGACCGGGAGAAGAATCCCGATATGTCGTCGAGGTTAATGCCGCTCCCCCACCTCAGCAGCATGCGGCATGATGCATCAAGGGCCTACCCCAGCTGCACCTAGATAAATAACGAAAAGTACGCACTCTCACACGCCCCTCAGCGGCGAGGAATGGTGTTTTCGCCAGCCCATGCTGAGCTCTGGGTGTTTTCAAGACATTTGCAAACCTTCCTGCGTGCTTGTGACCTGTGCTTTGCCTCTCAGCAGTCACTTTGGTCAGGCTTACCGCCCTTGCTGCACTACTATACGGCGTCATGCAGGTCCCGCTTGTGCAGACCGATCGATGCACTTTTACCATCTTTCACTACCACGGAGCAGTCCCCCGAGTGCTAGAATGCTCGCAGCAGCATGAAGAGCACCATGGAGACGTTCAAGCTGACAACAGCCGGCACAAATGCACAGTGCCTACTAGCAAGTACCGGCAGCCACATCAACGTCTGGAGACTGAAACTCAAGCCATTGTGCGGAAAAGCCCATGCAGCCGCAGCTTCAGAGACCCATAGGCAAAGTAGCTCAACTATCCGTATCCGATGTCAACGTCATCCCTCGCGAGGAAGCGATGATTGGCTTAAAAAGCATGATACGCAGTCAGATTCAGCATCGACACGGAAGCAACACAAAATCACAAAACAGTTCAAAGTGAGAATGTGAACTTCTCGGTTTTCGATGCTTCAAAAGCTGGTCTTGGAAAACTGAAACAGGCACCGAGACGGATCACACCAGGGTCTGTGAGGCATGCAGGACAAGCCGTCGGCACAAGAAAAAAAGCGCAATGCCAGAAACTCTGCGGCGACGCACCTGGATCATCGATTCTTTCGCAACGCAGGAAGACACGACATGACTTGCCGGAACATGCCAGAATGGGGTGGGAGCATCCTTGATGCCGTTGGAGCTGTGCTGCATGCGCTGCGCAAACTCGCAGTTGCAAGGTTCAGTTTTGCTTTCGCAGGGGCCGCGATGCCAACACTGCACAGAGACTGCACAGAGGACCGTACAAGAAAGCAGAGGGCTCGCCGCACTAGTGATTAATCGAGAAATCTAGGGCACCGGCGTACTACAGCCCAGTATGCTGCCTTGCCTGGGTAAGGAACCGGCATCTGCTGGCATCTGCTCTCGCTTTATTTGATCATCTTCTATCCCATCTATACATGCAGCGCATCAAACTTAGGCAGTGGCAGCAGGACCGCATCAGACCTGTGGCTCGGGGAAGATGCTGGTTGACAGCAGGCGAAGAATTGGCAATGATCGCCTTTTACACGCCGTCCATGTGTACTGGACTGCACCACGTCCCAGTGCTTCTGCGCACCTCGCGGCACTGGTACTGCACAGCATTTATGTCTTGGAACGTTGCTATTTCGGTTTCAGGCAAGCACCCTTCCATGAAGATCTCCGATACCAGGCTCAACGAGCTCTCCACCTTCCAGTTCAGAAGCTTGGAAGCTGAAATGGTCTCTAATGGACTGCGCCTTGAGCTGCCGGGAATACGACCCATAGATCACCTGCGCGATTCCGGGCGCAGCCGACTGCCGACAGGAAGCTGGCGACTGCCCGGCCATCGGGGGAACTGGTAGCGGCGACACCACCACACCTTGGACATCAGAGCACGGCCAGTAAGTCCAGCGTGGCAGCAGCTAAACCGAGGACGGTGCTATAATACGTTGTATCAGACAAGGCCGGGTTCCAAAAGGATTGCACCTGTTTCCAGCCAAACTAAGACCACTGAGACCAACATACCAAAGTCTGGCAAAGGCTCGTTCGTTGAGTCTCAAGCCGTGAGCGAAAAGTTGTACCTCGCAAAACTCACCAGGCTTCCTCCACGCACACTCAGCATACGTGCACCGTAGGCGCACAGCGTGTTGCCTTGCATGAGGTATGGTGGAATTCGAATGACCTGTGCTGCCACCTGACGGCATGCTACCGGCATCATAGCTCATGGAGCTTCCGTTTGAATTGCCTTCTCCGCATCACTGCCAGATTGCCAACTGACCCCTCTTCACACTGACCTCGCCTCAACTTCTATGGTCAATCTGGGGAACCAGCAGGGGCTTCGGCGGCCATCGCCGATTCCACGATCTTCTGAAGCTGGCGTATGTGAGGTTCTGGCCTTGGCTGAGATCTCGGCAAGACCCGACAGCTTGAAATTCCCCAGGCACAGGCATGCCAACTCGCGTGGCTCCATGATCACAACAGAACAGGACCGTCGCAATGCAGTGTATCAGGGTCGCCATCCCAATTCTCGGAAACAAGGTAAACTCGCAAAGCGGTGTAAACTGAAATAAGCGAACTGCCAAAACGATCTCTCAGAATTGCGTAGCTAGTGTGTGGCGAGCATGTAACGTTTCGAAGCTTCGACCTCATGTCGTCGACATCTACATCTGCATGATGGAAGCTTCTCAGCCTTCTTTAGGTGTTTAAGCCTAGGGCGGAAGCCTGGTCTAGCCTGCTGGAAAACCTCCTTCGATGCTTTGATGAAAGCAGATATGGGAACCAGTTTTTGCTATGCTTCTCGACATGCTTTGTGCTTGTGCAGGGGCTGTTGCATCCCGGGCCAATGCAAAGGTTGTGCTTGGTCTTGCTGTACAAAGCACTCGATATGCAGGTATACTACATAATTCGAGTATTATGATAAAGGCTTGCATGACCTTCTGCCAGCTTCACGTCAGCAAACCCTCCCTTAGCCCTGCCCCCACAATCTGCTGGCACATGCTAGAACCTTTGACAACCTGCCAGGGGGCTTCAAACTTATAAACTAATGCTGCAGAAAGCCACTGCAGCCGGCACAGGTAGCAACCCCCACCGTTTTTTAACATGACGTCTTGTATGGATTAGCTTCGTGTCCTTTTGCACTCGCACCGTCACGCTGGCATGCGGTTAACTAAGTAGCTACTGTGTACAACCGACATATTCATTTACACACACCTGTAGCACGGACATAACACCCCATTTCACACTGATGTCTCTGTAAGAGCACGCAACTATCAATGGAAGAGGTGGGTCGGATAAGCTTCTAGAATTTCCGAACGAAGAAACTTTTCAGGTGGATTTGGAGGAGTTTGCAGTGAGTCACTGCAGACTGGGCTGATTGATAGTGATTGTAAGAGCTTAAAGCATTTCTTTGATGAGAGCTTTCCTGCCTGAGCAAGATAAGGTCTCAGACCCGATTCCGATTCCGCTTGTCACATCTAGGTTCTGGGAAATAAAAGAATGAGAACCGACGTGTGGAAGCAGCTTCACAGCAAGCGCCCAGCACGAAGCCTGGCAACCACAATTCCAAGCATTAAGTCACGAGTTGCCATGACCGGGCCGTTGCCTATCCCCGTTCGAGTTGCTGTTGCACGCATAGCTTCAATTGTCTCAAGGACGCAAGCCTCAGATCTCTCGGATTTTGCATGGCCACGGTGGCCGGCGCGGCGGTCAAGACATGATTCGGCGAAGATAGCCATTGACTGCATGTCGGCTCATTCAAACTCCGGAGCAGAGGCTGAACTTGAGATACTGTAAGGTCTAGATATATATATATATATAT
>CAJNDV010005558.1:94680-128093 GCA_905221635.1 Symbiodinium sp. CCMP2456 | reverse complement strand
TATGTATGTATGTATGTGTATATAACAATTATAGGATCGAGTTGGCTTTAGCTTTCCCAGCTTTTGACTTCTCACATCGTCGAGGCTGTGGTACCCGAAAGGCAATGCGCGCCGCCTATGGAGTTGTTAAAAGTGGCCGAGTCTTTCTGATCGAAATTTGAAGCTTCAAGTTCAGAGAACCCTCCACCCTCTCAGTTATCCACAACCACTGCTCAATCGAGAGTCAAAGCATGGATTTTTCGGAAACGTCACATGAGCCCAAGAAGACTCACGAAGACTTGTCGAAAAGGCAATACGGTATTCCCGGAAGCTTAAACAGCTGCATATTGCCATTCGAAGCTCGGCATGCGACTTCTCTGGAGTTGTGGAGCTCAGGGCCCACGTGAAGGCACCACGAAAGCCTCAACGGCGAAATGGTGCATTTCCAGAAGCTCCCAGTCCCGGCACTGACTGGGCGAGCCGTGATCACGCGATTGCGTGCCATCGAGCACAAGCTCTGTGCACCTGATCACAGCAGAGGTGCGGATACGTAGACCGGCGCCTGTCGCGCAGTGTTGCGCTCTAAGCTTCGCACACGTCGATGTATGCTAGGCCACCAACTTCTGCCTGCAGATGCAAGATGCTGCAAGCGCATCGTCATGGCGAAGTGTGGAAGTTGGAATCAAAGGCGGCAGCCCTCGGAGTTGGGATGTCCAAGGGAGCTTCCACCTGATATACGTAAGACTTGTCGACGAAGTCCGCAAGCACTTGACTGAAGCAGCTCGCTGGGGGTGGAACAACTGCGAAGTCTGATGATGGCTGTGAGAACTGGTATACCTTCGCGATTCGAAGCTTGTAAATTCCGAATGATCTGGGAACCGAGTTTCTGCATTATATACTAAGCTTCGAGCTCCAGCACGGGCTTCCTGCCCTCTGTAAACCTGGTACGCATGGGACACATGGCATGCAGTTCGTGTTCGTGCGCTGCTATTCTGCTCCCCTGAGCTGGCTGGGGCTTGTGCGGTCCCTGGCTTGATCCGTGCAAGATCTCCTGGAGCAATCGTTGACCTCGGGCCCGCTGAAGCCACGGCCTCTAGATAACCCAGCCCCGTCCCCAAGTCATGCACGCAGGTTGAATCTCAACATAGAAGTCCGCATCTGTCGTCCATTGGCACCTCCGACGCATCACTGCAATTGCGCCGGTCAAAAGTGGGATCCTTTCATTTGAATTTGAGGACAGCGCATGCTCCCTGGGATCAGTATCATGGTAAACCGGTCGATGAAATCCTCGCAGGGTCCGCGCGTAGCCTTCAGCCAAGAAACAGTTCAGCCCTCACAGACGAACCTATCGAGAAGTGTCCAGCACAAGCAAGCAAGCAAGCGGACCCATGCGAGCATTCTGACAACTTCGCCCATATGCCCCGTTTATGGGAGGTCTGCGAGCGGCAAAGCCAGTGGGGCCTTGTCAGCCTCGTTGTAGAAATCGGGTATGTCGTCTCCATTGGTGTCGATGGGGACAGCACCACCTGATGTGTTGTCCATTTTGCTTGACCAGCTACCGCAAAGCCTCAGGCACCCACGCAACGTAGCAGCATCGAAAGACAAGAAGAGCTTTGTGCCAGCGGTATTGAACCTTGCAGGTCAAGGTCGGGCTCCATGCGTCGACACTGGTGTCTCATCACTTTGCAAGCCATACCTGGCATACTGCAGAGCTGGAGGGTACAGTGCGAAAATGATCCTTGCGACATACTCTTGCACAGATAGTTGCACATACTGAAGAAAATGCTTCACGGTGCACCCTCGAAGCAGCGAGTCCTGGGAGCAGTCTGGATCAGCGAGGAAAAGACAGCATTGTCGGGCAGCGTTTCCTCGCACACAAACACTGGTCCATCGCCACAATTCTCAACGACATTCGTGACCACAACATGCTATCGAAACGGGTTTGCAAAGACTTGAGTCCTGTGGCCAAAGCACGTAGTCTTTGCCTAAGCCGTTTGCATCAGCACTGAACCAAAACTACTATGCTGAAACTAGAGTCACTAGAGCTCCTGGCTGTCATGCTGGTACTCCAAGATCCTCGGAGTACCTGTGGGCTCCTCCTTGAAAGTGAACCAAGCCTCAAAGAATTGAAGCACTCAGTCACAGGTGGTAAAACATGGTGCCGGCTTCGACGCATCACTGAGGCTGGCAGCATAGTTGAACTGGTGATCAATAGCAGCCGACTGCAGGTACATGTAATTGACCTCAGCACGCGGACAAGCCGGCGGCGGCTTGGTGGACACCGGACACCGACTAACGCACCTCTGAAGGCAAGCCTCCCAGCTCTGCCAACGTGCAACCTGCTACGGAGACCACTCAGGCACTGAGCACTCGTTCAAAGAACTGCTCGGGCATTGACGCAGACCACATGAGATGCCGACTAACGAAGACTTGAACAGTCGTAACTCCGCCAACGGTCTGCGTCAAGTTGGCGGCTGTACCTGGTGAGCTTGACCGAGCCATCCACACACTTCACCACCCTCCCATCGCTGTCCCTGAGACTCTCGCACAGATGATAGTAGGCATACTGGTCATTCAAGTCCGCACCTTGCACTGAGCTCGAACCCTGAACGAATTCCACGAAAAAACATTGATGGCCGCATGTAAACGCCCAGCCTGCACCGTACAACTGGTGCGTAAGGGAATTCATCTGAAGATTCATCAACGTCACTGGCATCACCTCACCTTCAGGGCATGACAATTGAGCTGCATGCTGGCAATGTGCGCTCAAAACAGTCTCAGAACCCGCTGCGAATCTGAGGCAGAGACTCGTCAAGACACGCTTCATGTCTATGTCAATGGCAACGACAACATGCACGACCTCGGTACCCAAGCTCGGACCAGAAGACTAAAGTGCATCAAGAAAACGGCCTGTGTGGAGGAACTCCAAGCTGCTGGAACCACCTGACTGGCACACAAGTCTAGCCTGAAGGCTGGAAGTGCGGAGATCAGAGAACAGCCGCCCACCGTGTAGTACGTGCCAAACAAGATGTCAACTGTGCCCAGTCCCTCAACCGATGCCTGCCAGCAATTTCTGCGCTGAGATGCTGTAATACAGATGGCCGGTCTGCCGCACCAGCCCGTCACGAACCAGCTCACCGTTCGCCACTATTTGGTCCTGCCACAGGCTCGAAGCACGCACAGGACACTTCCCGATCACTTGACATGCCTCAATCGGAAAATGGCTCTGTCGCACTTCAAGTCCGGATATGCCTGAGCTCAATCGGAATCTTCGTCTGCAGTGCTCGGGAAATCTTTCGACCTCAAAAACACTCCTGGGCCAACACTGGAGTTGAAGGTAACCTTGGCTTCAAGGATTTTCTGCTTGGTGACACATCTGAACGTCCCCCTCTTGCTGCCAAAATGCCACTGTGAGGTCCAAAGTTCCGCCCCAATCGGACAAAGACAATGCCACCTGCCCGATCGGGGTATGCATGCTTCGAAAAAGTTTCCACTGCTCAGTGCTGCAGGGATCGTCATGATAAGGCTGGGGCCATGCGACTCTTCCCAAAGTCCCAAACTGCATTGAAGACCATGCGACTTAGCCAGACACGGCGGTAAACAAGCGAGATGCGTCCAGCATACAACGCCACCTTTCCCCCCAGCAACACCCAGCTGAGCCGCAGACTCCAGGCGGGTGTCATAATCGAATTGCGGGCGGGACTGACAAGGCCAAACCAGGCTTAAATCTCGTTTCAGCAGCAGAAACTCTGGCACACTGGTGTTCCAAGCTAGCCCCTGGCTGGCATACATGCAGCAGCAAGCACCTCCAGAGGGTTCACGGCATGAATGTAGTTCCTGGGTGGTCAGGCAGGAAAATCACCTCCCAGGCGGCTTGTTGCTTACGTTGTCAAGCGATGTATAGCATGAGGCAAGCGCCGAAGCGGAGGATCGGCCGGCGATGGCAGCCGTATCTGCAGCAAAGTCATCTTCAGCGTTCATAGCCGCTTGCTGCACCCAGCCATCGTCTGAGATTTTCTTTCAGCTCTGACTTTCTTCTGCGCCCCTTCGGGAATGATGCGTGCCCACGTGCGACGTTGTAAATCACACCGTCGGAGGGGGAGGCGTAGGGGCGGTGGGGCACATCTTCGTCTTGGAAGGAACAGAGATCGACAATTTGAACCTGAACCATGCATGAAGACCGAGGGTGCCGGCAGTGCTGCCTTCGCCACGCAACCCCTTTCCCAACCCATCAGGTTGCCCAGCTCTCAGGTCATGGGCAACTGGGCCTAACACATCTTGCAACTCAACCCCGCACGTGGCCGCAGAGTGTCATGTACCAACTACTTGTGCCTTGTCGTTCACCCAAAGCATTCTAAGCTCGGAGTGACACTGTCTCACCTGATCTTCAGGTGGATCCCGACCCCCTCACTGTCCCCAGCTGCACAGTTTGTGCAGAAGGATGAAGCTCCGGCATGGCCACCGTCAATCGGTGAACGGACAAGAGCAGAAGCAACGCAGGGCCGCAGCGTTCCCCCCCATTCTGACAGCCTTCCCAAAAGCACATGCGCGGAGCACAGAGAGGCGTTGGAATCTTCTGTTTAGGCATCAGGCTTGCAGACTCTCTGCATCCTCGTGACTGAGGTTGAAGCTGTGACAATGGAGTACAGAAGCCGGCGGGTGACATCGTAAGTGGATGGCCTCAGCTGAATCATTACACGTCATGCAAGACCACTGCGACAGGAATGCGCCATGAAGAAGTCAATGGGCCGCGGGGCCGCGCCAATCGACACAACAGGTGAGCCACTGAGCGCGCTGCGACATAGACGACCGGTAGTCAAATTCCCTGTACACCTTGGGAAACTTCAGTGCTGCCATCATCTGCATCCATTACGAAACAGATTTGCAAGCGGAACTTTGGCTGCCTCCCAAGATGTTGGAGTGCACTCGCCCTGCACCTGCTCCGGCATTATTGCATTCACTGCATACTGGGTGCAGCTCTCTAGCTTCCGCCCAAGAGCTCAGAAACTCAAGTGTCATCTGGCCTCGATCATTGGCAGCGCGGTCTCATCTAAACCACATCGGCATAGGGGCAGCCGAAGATATGCCTCAGCAGAAATCCGTGGCATGATGCCAAGCCAACGATTTTGACTTAACCACTCGCAGTTATCACAGTCAGTCAGTTGGTCCATGTCGACCATGCCAGCACAGTGGCCGGCCTGGGTCCTGTTGCAGAACTGCACACACTCCGTCGCGGTCAACGTCTCGCCGACACCTGGCGCAGTCTAGAGGAACATCGCACAGGATCGCTACTTAGCTGCACGAAGGTCCAACAGCCAATCGCGCATTGAAACTTGGGCGGGCCCACGCTCGGCATATGCTAGTGCACTTTCCTGGACCAGACAAATACGGCGATGCTATGCACCAAGCAGGGCCGTGAATCTAGGGAACACCATGAAGCTCTCAAGCCACAGTCAAGTCAGCTGACAAGGCCACGCATATGGAGATACCTTTGCAGTAAGGTAGAGTAGAGGTCATGGCAGAACGCAACACCAGCTTGTGGGTAGGTGTGTCCTTCCTGGGATGAAATCACACCCTGACTACGCAAGTCAAGTAAGAAACGAACAAAGACAAAAGAAAGGAAACCGATTTCAGATGCGGAGCGCACGCAAGCCGACTGTAATGCATGAGAAACAGGAAAGAGCCACGTTTGCCCCACGGGTACCATGAACATGCCCGGTTACTCCCTCACTCCATCGGGCCACATATATGCAGAAACCTATTTCAAGACGTCTACATAAGCAGTACAAAGGCACTCGTGATGTATCTCCTTCCGGCTGACTGCAGTGAACCACCCGCATGCTGAGGCGCCGGCCCACTGCACCAGGAAGCATCCGATGCGCACGTGCCGGAAAAGGTTCCAGCCTGCACGAAAAGCATCGAAGTGCAGCAGAGCGCGCAAGAGGCAGGGTGCAGAAGACAGGCAGAGAGAGAGATAGATAGAGAGAGCGAGAGAGAAAGGGAACGCAACGGCCTAGTCTGAGACACCAGGACTTCTCACACCATTTTTCGAGACAAGTTTCGTTTCTGTTTATGTTAGTGCGACCTGCTCATCGTCAGACAAGTGACACAAGAGAAAATTGCAGGGCCTTTGTCAGAGTGCGGTTAACCACCGTAGGAGGTTCCCCAGAAGCACAGACGTTTCAAGGAGTTAGATCTTGGGTGGAATTTGGGACTTGCTAGCTGCAACTTACGTGTGTGGTGGACCATGCCGATTCTGCGGCCTTCCAAAGGGCTGTAGTTGAGGTCGATTTTCGCCTGGGCTTGCGGCACTGCAGAACTGCAGCAACTGCGAGGCACTTGAGCCGAGATTTGACGTCGCTGAGTCGCTGGTCAAAGTCTTGAGTCACCTGATGCCCTAAGTCTAGGTTCTGAGGCTCTCCGAGCGTCCAGGCCCAATAATCGTCCACGTGGGTGGAGCCATACTCCGAGTTGTTGAAGTCAATTACCTGCAAAATTCTTAGCCTCATCACTGCCAGAGTCGTTATGACCATTACTCACAGATCAGAAATCATCTTCTTCCTCGCAATCGCCGTTCAACCATGCGAACTCTCTGCCAAGCAAGCACTCGGCAGCTCGTCTAACAAAACCATACAACGTCAAGAATGCAGCAAGAACTGCGCGTGCCACCCGAGTGGGGTCGTTGAGAACAAGAAGTTGCTGCTCGGAAAATACTTCGAAGCCATGTGCAACCTGAGAGGCGACAAGGTTCCACAGGCAGTTCATGCTGCAGCGTGTGCAGGGTTCCGGAATGCCTCAGACTCAGGTGCAAACACATGCGGCGACGATGTAGGCCACGGAGACGACTGCCGAACACTTTTTCCTGCAGGAAACTCATTCGGCACAGGTTCAGGAGAAATGTACGACTTGATTGCTGCCAGTGTGGAAGCGCAGGCTTTTCTGCTTTGCATACGCGCCATCCCGCATGAAGCATCTAGAGTTTACAATGTGCGTGGAGCTTAGCTCATACGGCCGGTGCCAACCTTCAACATGTACACTCCGCAATCCGAGCTTGTCGAGCCGGATAGCGGTGGCCCATCACTTGGGGCTGCGCTGGGAAAGACTGATGTGACAGGCATCTTCGTGGGAAGAGACTTTCTTGCCTTCTCCATGCTCTCCGTCTGAAATGAAGGTGAAAGAAATCCTGGACGTGAGCACTGCAGTGCTCCTTGCAGTCAAAACTTCTCATCCTCCATACTGACATGCCATGCTGCTGAGAGCGCATGGGCTGCACTTCATGCCCCAATTGTACACGCCGTCAAAAGCGACGGCCATGCGCGCTCAATCTTGCACATGCACTGTACACGCCAGCGCTTGCAAAACACGGCAAGACTGAGTCATTTTTCTTTGTGATCTTCTCGGTACAATTCAGATCATACAAGCGCTGCAACGCACCTCTCGCATCAAGGTGTCTTGTGTTCCCTTCATTCAACTTGCACCATGCACTCACTTGCACCATGCACTTCTGAACGTGGACAAACTGCCGTGACTTCAAAAAGAAGCTGCGCCAAAACCATGGCCGCAGTGGCTCCGTTCTCGCGCTCGCGCAAACTATGTGATCACACATTGTGGGCTCATTGCTTGTCCACTGGAGGAGCATCTCAGTTGCTCGCTATCAGAGAGGTCTGCAAAAACTCGGCAAAACTGAACACTGTTAAAGAGTCTGTCCTGACTCGCATTGCAACCAGCACCATTGGCCATCGCTCTGTGCGTTCCAGGGACGGACACGGAGCTTGCACGGACACAGGCCGGCCTTGTAAGTGTTTTTAGAACAACGTTTCCCGGTCCTGAATCCCAAGTGCTGAAAAGAACATAAAAGAACGTCGGTTGAGAAATCAGTAAAGCAGAAGCAGCACGTGACGACCTGAAAAGCGCACCACTGTCTAAGGGAGTTCTTCGTGTCCTAGAGGAAGTCCCAGAGACTGCTTCTGCAGGTCATTTGAAGACTTCGGAAGCTTGAAAAAGACACACGACAAGACTGCATGCTGCCGTCTAGGGCTATACGTATCTTGGCCCTGAGCACCAAAAGTAAGCGAATATCAAAGACAAAGGCGGATCTCCGATCTTTGTCCACCCCAAATCTCCAGCAGCTTAAGGGCGCCAAAATCGCCACTTCGTCACTTCGCTGCCTGAATGCACATGGTCTCATTTTCGGGCCCTTTCTGGTCCCCCTCCCCGACTCCATCTGCCCAACCTTTGAAGGTTCCTTTCGCCCCTTTCTCGTCCATGAGCACGACTCCTGAACAGCAGGCCAGGTATTGCAGTCCACCATGTGCTTGCTGCGCCCAGCGACAGGAAGCCGGAAACCGAATCGAAGCTTAGTCCTCGTGATTTGAGGTGCTCGCGGACTTCATCAGCTTTCTTGAAATTGGCAGCCTTCCGAGCATCATTACCTGAATGAAAGGCAGGCCACTCCGATGTTCGGACTCCTGCGATGCCTACTGGACAGATGCCTAACTTGTAAGGCCCCAACGCTCTTCTATCAGGCGCTCAATCTCCTCGTCTGTCGGGGCTCCAGCCGGACGTTCGCCGCGATTCCTAGAGCTGGGAAGGTCCCAGGCTTCTCAGGAGAAAGGGGAGGTCTGAGGTCGCTCCCTCGCTCTCCCGAGTACCAGGCATCGGCTGGACGCTTTTGGTGACCTCTGGTCCAAATGTGCCTTGGTAGCGCTTCCCACTGAGTCGGAGTGTTCGAAGATTTCCAACTGCATGCCTGGCCTTTCTTCGATATCTTGACCTCCAAATCCGGAACGGGTTTGCCGTGCTGTTGACAGAACGCCTAGCAGGACAATCAGGCATTGCATTGTGATTCACGGGCTGCCAGAGTCCAGGTTTGTTACAGGTGGCGGCCTTGTAGTCCGAATGCACCTTCTGCAGCTGTGTTTCGGCATACTGAACAGCCTGAAGCGGAAGTTCAAGGGATACGCGACATGCCGTGGACATTGGCAGGATTGCAGAAGCTGTAGTTGAACAGGGTCGGCCAATCCACACTTGCACTGCCCGTCAGTGCTCCACCCCGTGCATAGGCCGGCCTTGTCAAAGGCGGTTTGGTCTCGGCAGGATATACACAGCGCCAGTGGTTCCTGACGCTGGCAGCAGCAGCAGCATGTAGTTGGGGCCCGAAGGCTTCGATTGGCAGACTCTGGAGAGCAGTGCCAAGGTTCGTCCCCTTCATGTGGACCACCGATGCCCTTTCCACGGAGTCGCGTCTTGCCTCCATGCTCTTGAAATTTGGGGTCCTGACAGAAGGCGCAGGCCTAGGCCTAGCCTAGTGCAGGCTTCACTTGCATTTGTCCTGCCAGATGGCACGCGCGATCTGGATGACCCGGCTGCCCACACGGAACTCACCCTCGTTTTCCTTAAGGAGCGCAGGTGCATCTGCGATGCTCTCAGATTGCTACAACCAGAATTGCCTCTTGGGATTTTTCTCCAAGAGGCGATTCCCACCTCCAGTTTGCATGTAAACTTCTTCGGCTGGCCTGGCATCTAGAAGAGTTGTCGACCGATCACGCCGTGCCCCCATGATTTCTGACAGGCACGCTCGCATAAGCAATAATTTAGTTTGAACAAATCCCACTGGAGATGTGCCTCCAGGAGAGGGGGTTGGGCTTGAAGGCGTTGGAGCAGGAGCCACCGGGTAGCCTCGGAAGACGCTTTGATTCTTTCAGCACGTCCTAAAATACACATCTGAGGCCTGGTCCGCTGCCAGGCATCATTGGATTCATAAACGGATTCCTGCAAGCAGCGCAAAACGGATTGCCTGACCTGCGGACCTGTTCAAGGAAGGCTGGGCACAAGAGCCCAAGAGCCGCTGCTGCCTCCGCCCCCCTTCACCAGCCCACATCACCGCACATGACACAAACAGGTGTCGATCTGTCGATTGCTTGCGATGATATGTGATCTAAATCCTTCCCGATGCGCGAGACTCGTTGATCCTGACCTTGCGTAACAATGCCAAGGCACGATGCAGCCATGTGCTGCAGTAAGCCGGGATCGGCAGAGGGAGGAACTGCGGTGTATCCTCGAAAGACTCGAGAGCTGAACCTTGCCCATGGTGCATCGACACGGCAGGTCCTTGAGGATACGCAAACTCGACCGTGAGAAACGCTCCAGACATGCCTGGCAACCAGATGAGACTCAGAAAATCTCAGAAAGGTTTTCTACAAGAGCTTCGAAGGACAAGTCCGGGCTTTCTCGGCCTTGGAGCTGCTTCTTGTCAAGGTCGTGCTGCGCGGCCATGGCTTGGTGGGGTTGCGCAAACTGGACCTGGAAACTTCGCTCTCGCGGGAAGTCTGTGCCGAGCTGCAGCTGGCCTGTGACGTAGTTCCCTCTCTGTCCATCTTCACCGTGACGACTTCGCCATAGCGCGAAAAGACCTCGCTCCACAGACATGCTCCAGCTTCTTCTAGCATCAGCTCAGAGCACATTGGCCACTGTTGTTTCAAGCTGGACACAGAGGCTTCAGTCCAGGGACTTGAGGACCCCTTGCCCAGGAAGTAGTTCATGCATTAATGGAACTGTTTCGGGTCGTCGGTGAGTTGTTCAGATGCGATCAATTGCAGTGAAATTTGTACCATAAGCATGAGCGTGAAGGCAACTTCGCCTCTAAACGAGCATCCGAAGCACGGCCTTGCATGTTCCTCTCGCATCACACAAAGCCCCGCTGGCCGCCTTCCGAACATCATCCTCGGTAAGCTGATACTCGAACTTCAGGCCGTCAACCCTCACGGTCCTCAGCGGGAGCTGGCGCAGGTAGAGACAACACCGATAATACGGATTACCATCCTCCGCGTCGGTGCAGCATCAACAAAGAGATTTTTCTCGACCAAGTATCAGCCAAGGAGAAACCATAGGTGGTGGATTGGGCCACCTAGCTTGGTCCACCAGGCACATTGGCTGAAGAGGCTAGGCGCATTCAGTTGGAGTTGCCGTCTAGCAGCATTGGCATACTGGGCATTCCCGGAACCGGCGGCATGGGAGATGTCATCGACATCTGCCACCTCGTCTTGCGTAACATCACGCGGGGCACACTTAAGCCAGAGGAATCAGGCAGTTTTTGACCCAGGCGCATCATGGCTGCCAAGTTTTGCCTCGGCAGCGACGGCTACACTGATCAGCATGTGTTCCTGCATGTTGCTACAATGACAACGAAATCGAGTGTTTTGAATGCATGTTCAGTGAAGTAGCTGATCCTGGGAGCTCATGGCGCCCTGCTGATCCATGATGGCCGGACTGTGCTGGCCACCAGACAATTAACACACAAATGCCCAAACGAGCACTTCACCCCTGCAAAGGGCCTCGAGCCAACATGTCGACAACAGAAAGAGCTTGCACTGCCCGTAAGCAAAACAACAAAGGTTAGGGCAAGCCTAGGGCTAGACCGGCTAGGCCAGGCATCTTCTGCATGTGCTTTCGTCATATGCATTGCATCGCACCTTGAGAACAGCCATCCGGACATCAGCTATGATACCAACCTGCGCGGGGTAACAAGGTTGCCACTGCGGAAGAGTTAGGGAAGCTCCTGCGGCATTCCTTTCGCTAAATGGGAGATACAGGTAACGCGCAGCATGACACAGATGCAACAAACTTCACTCATTTTGTTGATCTTTGCGGGTAGCCACTTGGCCGACTTCTGTGGCATTGCTGGCGCCCTAGCTGAGTCCGCTTGAAAGCTTCCGCCTGTCACTTTCGCCATGCTGAATGGAAATTGTTGCAGCGGTTTTCCAAATCTAGCCGGGCAGCACAGTTGACCAGCAGTCCTGAAGTGGCTGAAGCTAAAACATAGTGCGCATGCTGTCTGGCATGGGGTGGCCTTGGTCCAGCGTGTAATGTCGTCAGCAATGTCTTCCAGGCCGACGGCCACGAACAGCGGACGAATTGAGTTTCGCCACGTCAGATCTTGCAAAAGAACCAAGCCTGGGTCGTGGAGGCTCCACAGCGCAAGTGTAGCAAAGTTGAAGCCAGGCCACTGGTGCAAAGCAATGTAGCCATTACAGCATATCGCGTTAGGCCGCCTGGGCGGGAGGGCAGGACTGGCAGGACACACAAGCCTCCGACTTTACTCACGCTCACAGGGGAAGCTGGCTTCGTCAGCTGCTTCCAGACTTGGCGTTCTGCAACCATGGAACCGTGATTCTGGCTGAGCTCCGAAGAGTCTGATGTAGCTATGGTCTCAGGACCCCAATCGCCGTGCTCAGGTCTACCTGAACTGAGCAGACGAAGAGCAGATGCATGGCAGTGGTTCCAAGAGCACATCCCCCAGTGCGTTGGCCAAGCGGCACTGGGAGATCAAGACCTGTCTCTGAGCGTCGTATCTCAGCCCTGGCACAGTGATTGGCCGGTCTGCGGGAACGCGGAGAGGCAGCGAGCAGAGGATGGGTGCTGCCATGGTGCGCAAGCAGCCCACAAAGCGTTGTTCCTTCAGAGACCCGTGCGACCAGGTGCACTGGTGGTCAGCCAACGAACGCAGATGAACACACATCATAGTCACAGTCCTGGTTCAAGAGTTCGCCCTGAAACCAACCGTCCGATAACTTCAAGTGGCCGTGGTGATGGATACCTCTATTCCTCGGACCGGAGGTTGCAAGACAGAGCACAATTTGGCCAACCACGAAGTCCTCGAGATGCTGACAACAGACTGCACAGCTGCATCCGAGGAGCCTGTCCTCAGCTTATCTGTGCATAAAACGATATCGCTAAAGACATCTGAACCAAACAAAGCACAAGCAAGAAGGCCCAAGCCCACTCGTCAAATCGGCAAGCTCTGTCCCCCAGCGGCGATATCACGTAAGTCATCCTTAAATCAAGCTGCAACCGGTGCTCTGCGTGAACACTGCTTTGCCGCCCAGCACTGACTCTTATTTGAAGAAGCGTCGACCCACCATAGTGCCACCGCCCGAGCAGCTGCTCACAGTCGCCTGCCCCCGTGTCGAGTTCGGAAGCCTGGTGCTGCTTGCTGCAGGCCAGTGCAGGGGTCATGGAGCACTGGCGGAACTGCACGCCTGCACATCTCTTCGCTCGGGCTGGACCGCGCTGGTCCGCCACCTTTTTTGGAGATTCTCCTGCACCTAAGTATGGAGCTCAACAGGTTGCAAAAACTCGACATGTTACCTCAAACTAACTCGAAGTTCACAGCTCTTGACTCGACGGACCTTGCAGAAGCAAATCGAATTTGATGAACAACTTGCAGACTCGACACTGCACAGGCACGAACTCGGTTCGCTGAAGCTCTGAACCTCTCAAGCGACAAACCCCCCTCGCGAACGACTAGCTTCGGGAATTGAGAATTGAAGACGCTATGTCGGATGAAGGGTGCAGGCAGGCCTGACAGCTGGAATGCGCCTGAGCGCAAAGCTGTGCCAAGACATCGCCGGAGCAACAAACTTCTGCTGCCCTACGTCGTGCGTAATTCAACTTCGTATATGTCGCTGCGCATGGGATGTGCTTACTGCTTGGCTGCACGTTGTGCTGCTGGTTTTCTCTGCCTCTGTCGATTTGCACGAGTGATACTGTCGGCTGCACGGCAACTTAATGCCCCTTGTCTGCTGACAATAAGTACCATCACAGCTGCTGGAAGTCATACTTGCGTCAACAAACAGCTTGCGCGCATCCTCTGAAATCTTTTCGATTAGCCTCGCGTCGTTGTCATGCCGAGGACGAAGCGGTGCGATGCCAAGGCTTCCAGGCCCCTGACCGGATTCACCTCAAGGATCACCGCTCCCAGCAAGATCACTTCTTTCGCACAGCGTCAGCTTCAGGAAACCATCAGCTTCTGCCACATCCAACTGCACGCATGAGTCCTAAGGCAGCATTGCAGCGACTACACGTTGTCTTGGCATGGGGATGCCGACAGACAAGTCGAGGCTTTGTTGAGGGCAGCCTTAGGGCCTTAGGAGTTACTCCTGCAGAGTATAAAACTTGTAAAAAACACTCCACAGAAAGCTGGGAGGCCGCAACGCGCTCGTGCAGCCTTGCTCGCTTGGAGCCGGTCCCTGCAAAGAGTCCGTCGGGTGCCACAAGCAAAGCCAGTGTGTTGCCATTCATCAAATCCATACCTTGTCACATCGGCCACGGAGATGTAGGGCGCACGTTCTACCCACTCTAGCAGGGGTGCGTGAGTCATCCGGGCACACTTGCCGAAGAGGCCGGCTGGGCGTGCTGAGCCTTCTACATAAAGCCTGGCATGCATCACTCTTGCATCTGTTGCGGAAGCACGCAGCCAGTGTCAGAACCTGCATCGCGGCAAAGTAGTGGTTCGGAAGGCCTCAAGAAGCAGTCAGAAAGCAGAACAGCACACGCAGGACATCCAATCTTTCGCAGCAGGCCGCGTTCATGCCAGATCTCCGTGCAGACTTCGGCTGCGCGACCGCGCAGTGCGAGGACAGCAAAGAGCGCCAGGTCTGCTGCCTGGTTGCCACTGTTGAGATATGATACGTAGTTCGCAGCATGGTCTGGGACTGTAGGCTGCAACTGCAACCACTCCCAAGTAGTCAGCACAGTAGTTTTAACAGCATGTGGCTTCGGCGGCATCGAACGAGGCCTCGTCAGATTCCCAACGCCCTGCTCGAAAGTCGCGGTCCAATGCACTCAAGAATTTGCCAACCTGCAAGAGTTCGTCAGATGTCGTCCCCTATGTCCCCTACCAAGGTGCGCTTTGCAGCTCGGCAGCAACTGGATCTGCCAAAAGCTGGTCCGTCGTCAACTCAGTACGAAAACCTTGAAGAGCATGAGCAGCATGCTTGTAACAGTCCTCGGGCGACTCCCACTCTCTCCTACAGAACAGAACCCTCGGGCGACTCCAACGTGCTGAACATGGCGAGATTTGCCGAGCGTCCCAACTAGCCTTCCTTGGCCGATCACACTTGCATGGCACGCATAGGACAGCAGAGGACAGCCTTTAAGCTGCTGCTCTGAGCCGCTTCTCGCCCAGGTGCCAAAGAGCAGCGCCACAATTTGCCCAGGCCTCGCAGGGCACCGACATTGGTTGCACTACGCCCGAACGGCTTGTGTGGGTGCCTCAGCACAGTTCGAGCAAACTTCGTCAGAAGCAAGCAAACCTTGTGCCATGTGCGGGGCCTTCCAGTCGAGGCAGTCAGCTTCGCACTTCGGCGCCTGCTTGATCAACTCTTCGTACCTCATTCTTTCACTGCACGCAAAAGAACAGAAGTGGCAGTGGCAATATGGTCTCAACAGATGCTTACATGCTCCAATCGTGTTGAGCGGCCAAGGGAGCCTGCTGACTCCAGTCTCCTCCAGAATACCTTCAACTTCAGCTGGCTCTTCACTTTGAGAAACAAGCTCTGTGGCTGTTGGATCCTCAAAGACTGGAGCACATGCATCGAGACAGCTCCTGCACACAGCCGCAATCTCATGTCCTGGAGGGAAAGGCTTTCAATTCCTGCTTCCAATGCTGCTGTCGAGCAAGCCCGCTTCCCCATGCACCTGCGTCAGAAGGGTACATCTCTGTCGCTGTCGTATATAGAATTGTTGTCACCGCTCACTCGTCAGTGCTGCATCCCAGCTTGAATAAGTCGTGGATGAAGAAACCCTGCACAATATTAATGATTTCTAGCACCACGGAATAGTTTTAATAGTTGCAAACTGTGGGTGGACAACTTGAAACCTCAAATGAAGAAGTGCGTTGAGGGATCACAAATAATTGCAGCTCCGCGTTCTTTCAGTGCTATTGATGGATGTGGTGGCTCTTGCATTTCCAGAATATCGGCAACTACTTGCTGTTTGATGAAATCCGAATCCTCAAGACAACTAGTTGCTTCTAAATCCTGCTCAAACAGAAATGTTCGAGAATGAATTCTTTAAAAAACAATCAACCATAGTGGGCATGTAGAGCTTGATGTTCAAATTTGCCTTCTTGTTGCAGGTGAACCTTCAAGGATTCTTATGAACCGTTTGACACCATGTGAATCTAGCCTTACGGTTCTCAGATATTCGAACCTTGATATTGGTTGCTTTCCGTTACATACAGCCAATTTCCTGAAGCAGAATTACAAAAAGAAATATGGATCTGTTTGGAGCAGAATAACCCTGATATTTTGGAGCACCTTCTTGCGAGCAGAACCAGCAGAGACAAAACATATAGTGCAAAACGCTTATTGACTCAGATTCCACTGTCTTCAGAGCTTTCCATTCACACAAAACCCCAAAAAGCCGCGATGAAATATGCAAGCAAGTCCCCTACTAATATTTACACTAAGATAAGCTGCGTTTTTTATTACGCAGGTTGGTTTCTAATAAGGCTATTGCTTCCAAAGCTGAAACTGATTCCTGGCGGTAGATAATTACTTGTACCATTAATTTACTCATCGCTTGAAGCAAAAAGCCATGCAACCACTGTCCTACTACTACTCACTACTGGTACTGCCACTCTTATTGCTGCTACTGCTCTGCTCCTCCTCCTCCTCCTCCTGCTGCTGCTGCTACTACTATTGCTGCTACGGCTACTACCTCTACGACTGCTACCGCTGCTACTACGGCTGCCACTGCTACCACTGCGCCGACTCCCACTATTAATATAACTATTACTGGTACTTTACTGCAACCTGCTACCTACTACACCCCCTACGACCTACTACCTACTGCCTACTACCTACTACCTTTTCTTTTCGCATCAGGACTTGTGCAATCTACCTATATACTACCTACTACTCGGCGACGACATAGTCCTACTCATGCTACGACTTCCATCCCTGCCACCGCTCCCACTCCTATTCCGACGTCGTGCGATGCCTATTCTGCTATGCCGGGCCCTGCGACTGCTCCTACAATCTTATTACTAACGACTGCTCCCTCGGCAAAAGTATCCTGCTCCTCCCCTATGATAAGCACTTGCACGACCAACGTTGCTGCTCCTGCCCCCGTGCTACCGTGCTGCTGTGCTGTCTGGCTGGATCGTTCCTACGCTCTACGCACAGAGCAACCGGAACACTCGGTAAACCTCCTTTCAAGACCAGACCCGCGGCATCTGACGGCTTCCTGCCTCCAGCCGAACCACTATGAAGGCAAAGCCAATGCAGCCGTCTCAAGTATTAGCGGCACTCGTGCGTCTCCCCACTTCGCCACCATGGCTCCGGCACAAGAGCAGCTCAAATCCTGCTGGATTTCGGGCCGTCATGCTCCTGGGCCATGAAAAGAACCGAAAAGGTGGTGAAGCTCTGGCCTCGCAACGCAGACTTTGGCGGTGATTTGGCGCTCCCTCTCATCCCCGGTCACGGATTGCAACGAGACACGTGCACGATCCAATCTTGTTCCGAAGATTTTCTACCCGATACCACTGCTTTCCAATGAAATAGACAATATACCACCAGACGTACTAAAGGTGCTAAAGTGCGAATCGGCTACGTTTACACAGGTTCACCTCACTTCTCAGAGGGGCTGTCGCAGTGTGCAGCACGAGAACTGTTACAAATGTACCCATGCTGTTAATCATCAACGCCCGCTCTCACTTTTAAACATGCTCCCCGCCTGTCTGTGCTGACGTTGGCGGCTTGCTCTCGCCTCCATTCTGGCGGGTCCGGCTCCGGGATCGTTCCCTGGACATGCCTTCCTGGGAGAACGAAGGTCTCGCAGGTTGCGGCTGCACCTCTGTCGGTGCCTCCAAGAACTTGTCATGGCAGGGGAGCATGTGCCCGGGCACATTAGATGCACAACCTGCAGCTGGAAGTAGACCGGGCGCCTGCCAACCAACATTGTGCGGTATGGAGTGCATCATCTGCATCTGCATCTGTCCTTGCACCTGGCTCTGTACAGGGACACCAGCCTGAGTTTGCAGAACTGGCAAACTTCCTGAATTCCGAAACGATTGGTGTTCGGCAAAGCTGTGTGAGGGGTTGGACATGTGCTGCTGCTGCTGCTGCTGCTGCTGCTGCTGCTGTTGTTGCTGCTGTTGCTGCTGCATCAGTGCCATCGGGTTGTGGGGCATGTTGTTCAGCATCTGGTTCGATGGCAACAAGACCTGACTGTTGGGCATGTGGCCCTGCACACCTGGCCCTGGCATGAATTGCGCCTGGTTTGCCGCAAATGTGTGCATGTTGCGAACTGGGCCATTCATCATGGGCACCTGATTCCAGCTTTGCCCGCAACCTGACCAGCTCGGTTGCTCAAGTTGCATCGGCAAACGGTTGTGGAAGGCTGGCAAGTTGGGCGGTGGCGGCGGGGGTGGGGGCACTGCTGAGGTGTGAGTGGGTACTGTGCTGCCCACGTCCCAGCTCGAGGGGGGATCAGGAGGAAATTGTGGCGAATGCTGTGGACCGGAAAATGAATGAAAGTCGCTTTGGCGCTGGAAGGGCTTCAGTTGGAAGGGTGCATCGTGAAGCCTTGGCTTGCAGAGATGGAAACAAAACTGAAGGATGTCAGGCAGACCGGGCTGCGAACTGCAGAGACTTTCCGTGAAAAGATGGAAAGGACAGCGGCACCTGCAACGAGGCGAAATCCAACTTCAAGTGACCAGCGGGCTAGTGACATCTGCGACACCGCACCGACCAAGTTTCTCACCATCCCGCTCCGCCGCTCTGGAGCTTTCAGGCTCTGCGCCAGGAGAGCACGCCCACCCGTGACGAGGGCCTCAGTGGAGGGCAACCGGATGCAATCAGAAAGCAGCCGGTGTGCCGTCACCCCCGTTCGTTTGACAGCTCAGTCCGAGCACACAGATCGTGGCATCATCTATCGCATTCCCTTCCACGCGCAGCCAGACCGGTGGCTTCTTCTGCGTCAGCCGTGCCCATTTAGTTTCCTTGGATGCGGACCTACCTGCCTCTCCAACTTTGCATTGCAACGGTCATCTCAAAAGACTCTACGGCATCATTACTCCCAGGATGACGAATGGCGATGGCCTGCACCAAGCCATGGAAGCCACCCGGGGTAATACGGTTGTGCGACAAATGGAGCTCACTGGGCAGGTTGTCAGGCGGCATAGCTTCAATCCAGCCTGCTATCGCTCTCCTTACTTGAACAGCGGCCAGAACTTGGAGAGCGTCACAAGGCTGAAATGCTGCCAGTGCTTCGATGCAGCGTCATCGAGCCCGCAGTCAAAGGCTTTCACCCGTTCGACGCGAGCGCAGCTGTCTCTCAAGACTTGAAATAGCTGGTCCTCATCTGCAGGCACGGAAAGTATCTTTGTGGCTTCTGAAAGCGACCGGCGCTTGCTCGTGTCAATCTGTTTGGGGGTGGCTGCTTTCCAAAACGAAACGATAGACAGGATCTTCCTCTCTGTAGCCTGAATGACATCGAAGCATACGGCCCCCCGGGCCTAGCAGTCCATTGGGCTGGGGGGGTTTGTTTCAGGGTTGTGGACCGAGGGACTTGATCCCGATAAGCACCCCCACCCTGCCCAGCCCCCTGCTGGGGCGACAGTACCCTATACCACGCAGTTGCTGCCTGGACCCATGCTTGCTTGCATTTTCGTCCTTGGCATATTTCATGTTACCAGGTCTGCGTCTTAGGGTCCTTTTGTTGATGCAGCAGATATACCTGTCTATCAGTCCGCTGATCGCCTGTGGGTCGCCCCTGTGCGTGCCCTCTTCGATTCGGCACTGGCCTCGCTCCTTCGCCTGCTTGTAGGTTCGGACCGTGGTTATTTGAAGGTTCGTACCAGAGCGCAAGTTCACCGGGTCTGTACAATTGTTTGCGCAGCCTTGTTATTCCTTTCAGCTTGTGATGCAGGTATTTGATACCTCTACAGAAGTCCAAAGTGGAAGAAACACAATTCGCGAGCCGAGCACAACAGCACTGCAGAACATTGACTCCACGCACCTGATATGCACTTGCTCGGGTTATGGGCTCATGTCCGTTTCGTCCCTCATCTTGCCGTTGCCTCTGCTGTGCTTGCTCTGCCTGGCATGGGGCCATGACGGTTTCGGAGCCCCTGCCAATTTTGCGTCTTAGCCCCTCGGGGTGGAGACAACGCGGGTGCCCAACTCCTTGACGGGAGATGAACTTTCTCTCTCTCTCGCTCTCTCTCTGTTCTGTTCTGTTCTCCGGGGTACAAGGTGCTTGTCAGGTCTCTCTCTCTCTCTCTCTCCCGATCATGAGGGGCGCTCTCGCTCTCTCTCTCTCTCTCTCTCTCTCTCTCTCTCCCGGGCATGGGGACGGGTCAGCGTCCCCGGGCACCTGGCCCACCCAACGTCTTGTTGGGCCACGGGGAGTGACGAACGAACATAGACCGACAAAAGGCTGAAGCCGTAAAGTATGCGATAACGAAGCTATGTCGGTCGTACGTTCTCCACGAAACATGCAGACGGAGCTGAAGAGTCACGCAAAACAATCGTATAACAAAGCTCTCTCTCTCTCTCTCTCTCTTTCGCCAGGGCTAGGGGCAAGAGGAGACTAGCCCCCCCTTGCTCGCTCTCTCTCTCTCTCTCTCTCTCTCTCTCTCTCTTCTCCAGGGTTGTGGTGCAGGAGGTTTCCCTCCTACACCGCGCGCTAGCTCTCTGTCTCTCTCTCGCTCTCTCTCCTTCTCTCTCTCTCTCTCTCTCTCTCTCACTCTCTCTTCTTCCACACAGCCGAAGGAGCACGGACAGCCGTACCCCTTGCGCGCGGGCGCGCACTGGTTGTTTGTCTCTTTCTTTCGCCAGGGTTAGGGTGCAGGGTGTTTGTCTCTCTCTCTCTCTCTCTCTCGCTCGCTCGGAGCGTACGTGTCCGGCAACTTTGAGCCAAGGTTCCACGCTGCTTGCCGGCCTGAGATGCTCAAGACGACCGCCCACGACTGTCATCATGTCAAGCGACGACCGAGTCTCCGGCATGGATGTCTTCGCTATATCGATCTGGATGAAGCTGGCGGCACCAACCTCATGGATGAAGATATATATATATATATAGGACCATGTTCGGAAGCATCTCTTACAAATATTCTCTTATGCTTCCTCCGAGAGTGGACAGTTGCAGCCTATGCCTGGAACAAGTGAAGTAGCTCGTGCGTCCTTCTTCTTCCGTCTGGTAGCGTGCTGATTCTACACTATAGTCGACGGCTGCGGTGTCAAACAAGGGAATCTTTTGAGTGCTTCTATGATTATCTCATATATTAAATGCAGGTTTCCGCTTTGTCTCATATATTGAGGCTAATGTCAAAATAAATGTATGAGAGTCAGAGATGCCTTGATGCATATATGAGGTGTGAATCTGAGTGTGCGCCGTGAGTGTGGCTCGGTCCTCGACGCTCCAGCATACGTTGCCATGCCTGCGCCCTGTGGGTGGGCATGGACTTTGGTGTGCACGACAACGCGGAAACGAAGCTTGCGGGGTCGCTTGTTGTCCGACGGGACTAGAACGACGGCCAGAGACCTTTTCTTGAGTTCTTCTCGCTATTTGTCTGCGGCATCCTGTATTGGAGCTGCCCATCTTTTCTGACTTTGTACTCTGGCTTCTCGCTTCGTTTCTTGGCTCCTCGTCTGTCCTCCGGCTTGGTGTGGCCACCGCCGATTTGGAGGTTTCTGCAACCAAATCAGTTGTTGTTGCTCTCGTGTCTCTTCAGGCGTGTTTGTGGATTACACTGCAAGAATGCTCCTATCAGCAAGTATCACAACCTCAGGTTATGTACCCCAATACTTTACACGAACTCTGGCTCTGGCTAACATGGCCAAAAAAAGAAGTGTGATTTATCAGTGCCAGAGATCCGAAAAGGGAGCCAGTGCTTCCCGCAGCTTCTGGCAGAAGATCTCTCCTTTTCCTGGCTCATCTTTGAATGCTGCCTAAGCAAGCACCGACAGTTGAGATGCTGTATACTGCCTGAATCAGACACAGCACAGCCACCGTCATTTAGGCGAAACTCAACTGCCTCCCAGATGCATCACCTCGAGATGGCAGCCCGGAGATGAAGCTCCTAGGAAGCCCGTCTCCCGCCAGCGACGAGGTAGAGAAGCCATAGCTTGCCATGAAGCATGCGCAGGACGACGCAAGCTAGCTACGCATCCTCTGCCCTGATGGAGATGTGTTTCTAAAACGTTCGCGACTTGTCATGCTCGCGTGACAACTGCCAATTTGAGCCTGGAGATGCTTTGCAATGCGGGAACACATGGCATATGAATGGCAGCCAACAACCATAAGACTCTCTGCACCGACCGTCGTGACAGCACAAGCACTGCATCGTCGTTGGGAGGAGTTCGCCTTCTAAAGGGCCGGCACCGTCGACTACATGACTGCCCGCCCACCTCGGTACACCTCTGACCGCAGGGGGCGGCAAACACCGAATACGAGATCTTGACGGTCTACTGGTCTATTGTCCGTCAGAGTGCAACTTCGTGTTTAGTCAAGCAATTTGTCGGGCCCTCTTTGCTGAATGTCCCCTCGGTTCGAACCACACGCCTGCGGCAGGTATGTACGTCGTGCATGGAAGTCGATGACCGCGAAATGTCGACTGCCTGGGCGCCGTCTAGCCGGGAATGAATGCAAACGACCGGACAGTCCCGTGTTTTTTGCGGTTTCGATGGAGCGTGGACAAGCCATAGACGTCGCTGGTGACATTTCGCACAGCTGAAACATTGCGATGTGTAGGACCACCTCTTCTGCGTTTTCTACGCATCGCTGAAACTCGGAAACTTGGCTTGAGCTCGCGACATGAGGAACCTGCGGCTCAGCCTTTGCAGAAAAGGGCTTCGGCTCGTCACAGACCAAGCCTCGGCTGCCAGGGACCCGCGGACCCTTGCCACAAGTGACCTCAAGAGGCTCGGACTTCTCGGGGTTGAACGCCATCTTCCGACTGCACAGTCGGGCAACAAACCCAAGTTTTGCAGAAAGCGCACACTCCATGCAGCTGCTGCAGCTCTGTGATAGTCTCTCTTTTCCGACATGGCAGCCAGTTCTTAGTCTGAGTCGAAAAGCAGGGACAGCATCTCCAGTTCAAACGAATCTCATGTCATGTGCTGGACACTGACATAGCAGAGAAACATTGAAACAAACCGACATCGCGCTGGTAATAAACGACACGGGAGTGAAGTTTCTGGCTGTCCCTCTTGCAGGGAACACGCAGCTGCAACATGCGGAATGCACGCCACATTGATTAAGCTAGACGAGTTCAGGCAGAGGAAAGCCCACCAGAGGGGCGATCCCATCAGCTGCCAACCTAGGTGGCAGTCATCAGGTACGGATGCAAGTAGCCAAGTGCAAATGCAGGCAGCCAGGTGAAGGCACCAAGAGCAACATCATGCAATACTCTGGGAAGTGAGTGCACACGAAGCTTCACGACGCCCCTGAAAGTTTTCCAGGCCATCGGTAGCAAACGGGTCTCGCGCGCAGATTGGTGCCCTGCAAAGCATTTGTAGCTCGTTTCAAGGCATCCTTACGACTACCAACCTGCCCGCCTGTACACCTGTGCGCCAAAGAGACGCAGAATCAGTGCGAAAAACTTCTAGCTGAATCTAGCTTGCCAGGCACAAGCCATGGCAACGGGAAAGGGCCACTTCTGGGATTCCAGAAGCAGATCATCTTCTGCATGTTCCATCAGCACCACATCTGCAAACCTAGAGACATCTGCGTCAACGTGACTGGAAGAATGATGGTCAAAATTGACAAGGTTCCCTCGCGTCCACTCTCAAGAGATGCGAGCCTGTATCGCAGAAAGGCGCCGAACCAAAAATGTGCCAGGCATGGGTCACCCAGTGCCATCAAGCATTAAGCATGCCTTACTTTCCGTAGCATGAGAGTGGCTTCTGGGAGAGGATCGAAGGATCAGTTGCAAAGAACTTCCCGGTGGCCTTTGCAAACGTTCAGAGAACTACCACTAATTACTAATTACCATTTTAGACACACGCTGGCCTGGTTATATCAGCCCATCCTTCGACTGCACACCCGACCCTTCTTCGACACGGGCGACCCACTGAACATCCCCGCCCGTGGCTCGGCGAAAGTGGTCGAAAGCCAAGTCGCAAAGCAGAAGGAAGGCCACAGCGGATTGTCCGCTTCTGTCAGAGGCATCAACTTGTTCATTGAATTCCTTGGCGAACGGCGGCCAGCACGCACTTGGCTTTTTGAGTTTCTGGGCCGATTGAAGAGGCTTCAGGCTGATTCTACACGTGTTCCATCTTTCTTGTCTCACTCCTTTGTCCAAGGTTCCCAGTTCCTTGCCGTGGAAGACGGGCCCTCAGCATCCGAAACTTGATGGCTCTGCCCCACGGCATCCGAATCATTTAATTCCGCTACACTCAATGTGAGGTTGGTCTATTGCCAGTGCCACGCCGCATCTGGATTTTGAGTCGGTATGGGCGAGAGGGTGGTCGAAGCAACTTCTGATGCCGTGGTGGAGTCAGTCGATGAGCTGAAGCCTGTCGACATCCGACATGTGCAATCCAACAAGCTGCTCGCTGTATTGCATGCTGGAAGGCCTGATCCCTCGGGTTCCGTCGTTGTCTCTGACTGGTCTTGCTGGCTGGAGCTCGTAGTCGTAGAATCTGTCGTAGAACTCGCAGAGCCTACATCACCACTCTGAATATCACATGTGCGGCGCATTGCACAGCAGGCATAGCAGGAAGTTACAAGCCAGGCAGCCTTGAATCCAAGTGCTTGCAATCTCAACGGAACCACTTCCGGAAGCAGCAACACGCTCTGCAAGTGCGACGCCGCCTTGCACACCAATCAGTGCGTATGACCCTCGGTATGACAGACTTCTGATCTCGCTGGCGCCCAGGCCCTCGATAGCTGCTTTCGCCTCTGCCGTTAGGTTGTCGGTCGCATCATCCATAGCAGCCACCATGACAAGCGTTCCAAACGGTAAGCCTTGCAAGAATCTGACCAATGGCTCCGAGCCCAAGCCTTCGAAGCCAGTGTCGAAGACATGCATCTCCAGTTGCCCATCTTGCAAAGATACGACCGTCAGACCGCGTCCGGCAACCAGATCAACAAGAGCGCCATTGACATAGAACTCAACGAAATTCCCATCAGCCGCCCCTGCACTGCGAACTCGCAATGCAATCGGATCATCAGCGTTTGCCACAGATGAAGTGGTGTCGGCACACTCTGGCTTCCAAGAATTTCTACTGCTGACCTGCACATGGCCTTCCCCTGATGCCGCCAACCTCTCTGCCACAGCCGATCGGCCCTTAACGCCAATCAATGCATACGACCCTCTGTAGCCAAGACTGTCTATCTGTGTTGCTCCAAGCTCCTTGATCGCGTTGATCGCAGCCAGTGTCAAGTTGTCCGAAGCATCATCCATGGCAGCAATCATTACGCCGACGCCTTCCGAGAGGCTGTTCAGCAATGAAGCCAGGGGTGCCGAACCACTCGCTTGAAATCCCGTGTCGAAAACATGCACCTCCGATGCGCTTGTGCCATGTTCATCCAGGACGACAACGCTCAAGCCTCGCCCCGGGGTCATCTCTACTTGCACGCCATCGATGAAAAACTCTACAAGGTTGCCGTCCAGAGAGCCAGCACTCTTCACAGCCAATTCAACACAGTCATTTGTGACCGCCGAACTCGAGCTTATGACCGTGCTGCTAGTCGTAGAGACATTGGGCGCTGCGCTGCTTGGTGGTGCGAATGTAGTTGTAGTTGTGCTCGCCAATGGCGAAGGCAACACAGACAGCACCACGACACGAGAGTATCCACTGGAGAACTCACGTGTCAGATCTGAGACATTTGGAGCGAGATCAGGAGCCTGCCAGTCCGAAGCAAAGGCGACCACATCTGTCAAGAGCCGCATTTCCAGCACAGGGGGCATGATCAAGCGCAGGGAAGCATTTCCTCAGCGAGGCAACGAGGAACTACATGGAATTATTAGGCTGCTGCTAAGCCAACTCGCCGCGTCTTGGAATCAGCTCTCACAGGCTGATTCTACAGGGGCCTGGGGACCCTTTCCCAGCCCCACAGTTCAGGCAAAGCTGGCACAACCTGCAACACTTAACAGACACATGCGACGTGTGGATCACCAGAAACCTCCACTCCTGCCAAGCTGCCTGCAACATCAGAGCCGCTTCTGAGCAGGTGTTGCATGTGCTCGGCGTCTTTCGCCAGATCATGCAATGCGCCGGCATCATCTGCTTCAGCTGTGCGAACCTGTGCGGCAAAGCTACAATTGGTGGCAAACAACGTGATTGACAACTTTCGCTCGATCTGTCATCTGTCGGCGACAACATGCATTGAGCCTCTGCCCGGATGACTTCGGCACCTGCACAGGCCGTCTGTGTGCACCCGCTTCCGTTTGAACGGCATGTTGATCACTGCACCAAGGCCTGAAGTTGAGCAAGTTGAATTTCGCATAGTCAGGATGCCACAGATCTCCGTGGCAGCCGCCTGCAGTGCACTGGAGCGCAAGAGCGTCAACAATGTATTCAGAAATCAATGAGTGCTACTACCACTTCGTGCCTGCCATGCACCTGTCCAGTTCAGGAGCTCGAACTCTGCACTGACCATGTAGGCGACATCCGCCTGCTCTTTAGCTGCACTGGCACAACTCCGGCAGGTGAACATCGACAGCTGCATGTCAACCGACACAGTCGAGCATGATAGTTGAATCAAGCTGCAATGCTGACATTCGGAGTTGCACTGCTGTATGCTCCAGCAATGAGGCTCCCATGAATCTCGTTCGATTTAGGTTCAAAGTCAGACATGTTTTCAATTTGCATTGCAACGATGAAGGAAGCTTCCAGCACCGGCTGGTCAACAGGTTCACCCGGTGCGCATTGAGAAAGATCTGGGGTAATCGTGTAGTTCAAGTACAAGTCATTGAACTTGATGCAGCAAGTAGCTTCCTCAGTATGCCAGGGGTTCTCTTTTGTGGAAGAGGGCTGCAAGCATGCTGCAAAAGCATGTGCTTCTAAACCGACCATCCGCCGGAGCCTCGTGATTAGATCACAACAAGACAGAAGAACTGCAGGTCAAGTAAGTTGGTTTCTTTTTGTGTTTGCGCGAGTTCTTCATCATTAGCGCGACTTCCCCATGCTTCAGCTTGACTACAACGGCATCAAGGATTGTTTCTAGTTGCACCCGTTCGATGAAGCACACGTTGAGAGCAGCGAGCAAGACTAAAACTGGTTCGTTCAGAGCGCGACTCCCTCCGCCATGTGAGGTTGAGAGGGCATGGCCAGAAAATTGAAGAACATGCTTGGGAAACTGGAAACTTTGCCCCGATGGCAGTTGCAGTAAGTAACTCCATTGAATTATGTTTGCGGCGAAGCTTCTGGCGCTGACTCGGCAACTGAGACTTGCCGTTTGCAGCAGAAGCAGGGGCCACACGAGCTCATCTCTTCACTCTGGTCATTCGTGCTGTACTCGAAGCAGCCTTCCGACCCGACTGAAGCACACCACGCAGCATCCTGGCCAGTCTTATACGAGTGACATTGCCACTGCGCGTCGGGATCTGGCTCGCATTGCGGCGCGGCTGCCGTACAGAAGGGACTCAGCCACAAATTAATGGCAAATTCCGCACCGGATGCTATGGTCTCATGTTCCGACCACAAGCTGCGATTCACCATCCATTCTCGGCATGGCTCCGAACCGGACTTCGTGGGCACGATGTCGAAGGTCCTGTGACGTTCATCGAAGGTCGGAACATTGTATAAGAGCTCCCGAACAGGGTGTGCTCCGTAGGACTTGGACCAATCATTCGTGGGAGTAAAGCGGGCGCGGATAAACTTGCTTAGTGTGATGTTGGATGCCCAGGTGTACGAACTTATCAGCATCATATGCCCTTGGTCCGAACCGCCCCAGTCATTCAATTCACCGCGCAGGAACATTCGGTCATGCCAGCTCACGTGGCAGCGTCTGCCTGTGGAGGCCAGGCAGTCACCCACAATGAAACCTGCACTGAGCTGAGAAAAGTATTGGACCAGGACTGGCACGTCCAGCTGTGCTTCCCAGGCGGTGGTCGAAGCATATGGCCTCCATTCCGACCAATTCCCACCCACGTTCTGGGCCCGAAACAGGGTGGCCCCAACAGCATTGTGACAGAGCTCCCTCCCAAAGCTGCAGATGAGGCCAGGCTGCTCGTGGATTGGCTTGGATATTGCCCCGTGCTGTCGGTCCAACAAGAAGAAAGACTCGAAGGCGGCATGGAGCTGCATTCCGTCTGTAGTTGCTGAACCCGCACGAACCTCCAGAGTGTGATGACCATCCGCCAGCGATGTCATGGCTATTTCTCGCGTGCATGTAAACCCTGTGCATGTAAATCCTCCCGAAGTCTCGTCGAGGAGTACGTTGGAGACCATGGAGGAGTCAACGGTGCGATCAAAGCGCAGCGTGATTGTTAGGTTGCTCTCCTGAGTGTCAATTGTGGAACCATGTCGTGGCGAGACTTCGGTAATCGAAGGAGGAACTGCCGCCACGTTCTCAACGAAAGCCAGAGCTTGCAATGGACCTAGTGAGACGGAGACGCTCCCCGAGGAAACAGTGACCTCTGCCGGGTCATGGTTAACAATGCAATCCGTCAATCGAGTGCCGGAGGCCCACGGAAGCGCATCAATGGATGCAGATCTGTTCTCTGTGGTGTGGAAGTTTGCGAATACCAAGACCTTGCTGGAAGCATTGCAGCCACGCAGAAAGACAAGGACATCCGGCGTCGCATATGAAGGGTGCTGGACTTCGTCGCACTCTTCAGCTCCGAAATCGCCGAAGTAGGCTCGTCTCAGGGCACTGAGCCGGCCGATGTACAAGTAGGTTGGATGGGTCATGTCAAAATTGTCTCCATCTGCTGGGTTACCAGATTCCTGCGTGCGGACTGCTCGCCAAGCCAAGGATGTACTCAGCTCTTCTCGGGCCCATCCGTCGAGAGCGCTGCCAGGAGTGTCAAAGTCTTGCTCGTCGCCTGCGTAGTGAAGAGGAACACCAGGCCAGAAGGTAATGACTGCAAGACACATCACGAAGTGTGGCTTGCCAGTCATACTCTGCAACCGCCAGTTGTCGTGATTGTTACAGAACGTCCACATCGAGTACTCGTGACGATTGGTTGTCGGATCATATGTGTCAATCATCTTGTTCTCTTCGACATATGCCAACGGAAGACCATCTGCATACTCTGGGCGCTGGTACACCATCGCAGTAAATACATACCAGTAGTACGGGTAGACAATACCGCCTTTCAGCGTCGCTATGTCGTCAATAAACCGATCCTGGCCGTACATCGAATTGTCGCGACCTCGACCGGTCATGGTAGCGTAGCGCTCTGCGCTAACGAAGAACTCCCCAAAGATCCCAAAGCGATCTTTGCCAAGCGTCTTTGCATGAGCTCTCATTGCTGGTGCCCAAGCCTTGTAAAAGTTCAAGGGCACCTGCATTGGGGTGTCCACACGGTACCCATCCACATCAGCGGTATCGATCAAGGCCTTGGTCATTGCTATGTACTTCTGCTGGACACGGTCCTGCTCCAGGCGCAAGTCATCCATAACACCGTAGATTTTGCCAAGGTTAATCTCCCAAGGATCGTGGTAGTCGATCAGATCTCCGTTGTGATGAAAATCTGATTCAATGTATGTGCCAAAGCCCGTGTCCGTTGCACTCTCGCCCCATTGACCGTAGAGGGTCCCGTTGTACTGCGCAGCCGGATCCCACGCATTGCTGTACCAGAAGTCAGCATACGGTTGACGTCCAGCAGGTGTGTGATACAAGCCATCCTTGTCTCTCTCAGCCTTGGTCCTTTTCTGAAAAATCTTGGAAGCATCACCATCCCCGAACGGAACTTGATCAGCTTCTGAACATGTTGCGAAGCCAGCACAATGGAAGCGTGTGTTTGCGGCAGGGTCGTCCTTCCAAAGGTAGAACTGACAAGATGCATCGGAAGCACAAGCGGCTTCGCAAGTGTCCTGGTTTACAAGCAGACCGGTTGCTTCCTGCCCATATTCTTGCCACAAGTGACTTCCACACCAAACATCTGCTGCTTCTTGAACGGCCTTTACGGGCCAAACCCACTTCTTGTAGACATGTGCCTGACCATCAGTGTAGGGGGTTGGAGAGCTGCAAGAGTTGAAGCCTGCACAATGATATGTGCTCAAGGAGCCCGGGTCGTTTTTGTACAGGAAATAGAAGCAATCGGGGTCTGATTGACATCTTTCCTCGCAAGCGTCCATGTTGAGGAGGATGCCTGTAGGCTCGTCTCCGAAGGATTGCCAGAGCGCATCGCCGTCGCACCACACCATACCGTGAAAGTAAGAGGCCTGCTGGCTCAACACTCAAATTTGCACTAATCAGCTATAGAGACATGGAATCCTGATGGAACTTGGTGCATGCCGTCTGTGCCTGGGTAGCTCGCGGTTTCAGTTTGTACTCGCGCTTGCCCCCATCCTCATGGAATCGCCACGTGGCCTGGCTCGTCGCGTGGCCCTCGAAATAGTAGTCGTTCGCCTAACAGCATCGACGCATGGCAGGCTCTAGAACTACGAGGTCAAGACTGCCATGCTTTGATGCTGGCCCTGCCCATGTGGGACAAACATTCGGGATAACTCGACAGGATGGCAACCGCTTCTTGCGCACTCTGACTCTCTGCAATAAAGGCAGCATGCACTGACCACGACAAGTCAAAATTCGCTGGGACAAGCCACCATGTGGTTCATTACCTTAGATACAGGACGAGCAGGGAAATTGAATGCCCGCATCCCGACACCCACGTATGCAGACATACGATGCTTCTTTCTTCCAAGGAGCAACGTCAATAATGACATACATGTCGAGAGCATGGGCTTCGTTAACAAGGTTGCGGAGGTCTTCAAGAGTTCCCATACGTCTGTCTAGGACCGTGAAGTCTATCTGTGCATACTGGTGGTAGAAGTTGTAGCCGTTCCTGCAGGTCCACATCGACACTTTGAAAGGATCATTCGCACTACCCGAGGCATGTGGGGAACAGCATGAGAAACATGAGAAACAGAGCACTCTGATCATGTCCGGCTGTACTGCCTCAATGTGGCAAGCGCTTGCGGGCCTCGCAAGATTTACATCTACTATTTGCAGCATCTCATCCTGCAGTGTCTTTCAAGGTCAAGTCGTCACACCCACCCTCGTCTCCCGCCGCTCATCCCCCGCCCCCCACTCATACTATTACATCTGCCTACCGAGCCTGCCTCGTCCTGCAGGAGTCTACGCAGGTACATCGTGACATACCCCCCCTACGAGCCACACCCTGAAATCCACAAGAAGAATCTGAAACCCTATCCTTCGTCATATCGTTCTCGTCCCCTGCTCCACCTAAGCGCCTAGCTTCATGCCTAGCGAGTCTAGCTACGTCCGCCACGAAGATCGCTCTAGAAGGAAGAACCCGTCTAGATCGTCGAGTCGAGGTCGCACAACGACAGCAAAGACTCGCTACCAGCACACTTCCAACACCACGATTGGCCTATGCTGCCGGGAGTCTGAAATATGGGTGAAATCCATACAGCATTGCACCCGAGGCCCTTGATATAGTTCAACTTCTTCGTTAACCCGGCGAAATCGCCGCCATGTCGAAATGTCATATCCTCGACAAAGTAAAGCAGGCAAAAATGCGCAGCAGTTTGTGTGTTTGTGTGGGATCAAAACACGTGCATGCCATGTTTCCCGGACATCGAAACCTCCGGCAAAAAGCTCGTTGTTGTGTGGGTCGCCGTCTGCGAAACGATCCGTAATCAACCTTCAGCTCTCAAGCGTTCCGTTGTCCAGGACAGGTCTGCACCAGAACAGTAGGCAAAGCTAAGTCGCTGGTAAATGACGAGACTGCGCCAGTCCGGGGGCGAAGGGAAATAATTGTGGGATGGCCATTGCCCCCAGTAGTTCATCGGCTCATGGCTTGCTTGGAAGTTGATGTTCCACGCCGCATTCTCCTGCACAGCGTCCCTTCGCCAGAACATCTTGAGCTGAGGTTCGCTTGTCGCCTAGCAGTGTGGATTTTACATGCTGTCCTCTGTCCAGGGTTCACCCGCTGCTCGCGGCCAAAGCAGCAAAGAGATCCAGAGTATCATGGACGCCTCTCAGGCGTTGTATCAAGCTTTATCTAACAAGACACCACCGAACAGAGCCGTCTCAAGGCCACAAGGCCTGTCCAACTGTGCAAACCATTGCGACCGACCAAAGCTGTGAGCCGGCGGCAGCGTTAAGGAAGCAGTCTGGCTTGCTGTGCGAGTGCATCGAATGCCATGTTATTGGGATTCGCGAAAGCTGCAGCTTGGCGCCGCGCGATGTCCACAAGGGCTGGACCGATGAATTGACTTTGTAATGATCCGAGCTTGCTGCAAGCATCTTTGCGCTTGCGAGTGTTCACACCAGGCTTAATGGCTGTCCCGGTAACAGAGGCATACTTGCAGCGTCATGTCTCCAGCAGGTCAAGGTCTGAAATGGTCATGCAAATAGACACACTGTAGGAACACCAGCGCCTGAATCGCATGTCGCCGGTGGGGTCACTCCACCACACGTGACACCTTGGACAGGCAACTGCACAGTTGCATGCCAAACAAAACCAGAGTATAACAAGAGTGAAGAACATGCGCATGCGGATATCTACCAAGATGTTCAGCCGGACTTCTTTTCAGCTGTCTCAGCTGACTAAGTCACTGCTACCAGCTTCTATGCGCAGGGGCAGCTGCTGGAACCTCAGAGATGCGCGAGCTGACGTCCTTACAGCCGCTACGATCTCAACCTGCATGGCCGTAAGGACTCGACGCTTCACTGCCTCGCGTGCTTGAGCTTCAGGCTGGAATCGAAGAAATACCGTCTTCCTACTACTACGATATCAACGAAGTCTGCTTGGCCTCCGTTGTCGCTCTCTGCAGGAAGCCTGATCAGATTGGCAGGCACGGTTCAAGCACTTCTGCCAACCTGACCTGTCGAGTTGCCTGCAGCTGGTGCTGGTGCGGGAGCAGCGGCTGGACCAGCTGCCAGTGTAGGTGGCATTGGCCAATCTGGGCAAATTGCTGGAGTCCGCTCGAACTCGAGACACCGTCTGGGGTCAGGGATCATTAGCTTGGCGACCGAAGAGAATCTATCGAAGACCGTCTTACTGCAAGGAGCGTCACGATGGCTCCGTGATTAGATACAGTCGCTGAGCCAGACTCGACATGCTCTTGGTAACTCTTGGAACTGCTAGCTGCACTAGCTACTGTTATTATGCTGCATGCAACTCCTGGATTTGGCGAAACAAGTGCAAATCCTGAGCAGGTGTGGATACGGAATGGATCATGAACAGCACCTGTAGCAATAGCAGTAGTGGCAGCAGTACCTGTACTAGATGGCAGTAATAGTAGTAGTAATAGTAGTAGTAGTAGTAGTAGTAGTAGTAGTAGCAGCAGTAGTAGTAGGCGCCCCCCCCCCTTACAAACTACACTTGCTCCATCCCATCTTAAGAGCACATCCGTTTTACTCGGTATTTACAGCACTTTCGTCATGTACGATCATCATAAGAGGCCTCAAAATCCACTTGCCGAGTTTGCTAACTCGGCCTCTTGATTTTGGACTTGCTGCGGGGGGGGGGGGGGGGGGGGTGGGGGGGGGGGGGGGGG
>CAJNDV010005558.1:61489-94580 GCA_905221635.1 Symbiodinium sp. CCMP2456 | reverse complement strand
ACTACGACCACCACTACTACGACCACCACCACCACCACCACCACCACCACCACCACCACCACCACCGAGACTGCCACAAGCACTCGCACTACTGTAGCTCTACCACTACCAGTGCCACTATCACAGCCACTGACTATTAACTAACGCCGCTGCTGCCTGCTTCTTGTACGAGCTCTGGTACGCGCAGCAGCACCTGCCCCAGAGTGGTAACGGTGCACGAATTTGTGTGCCGCTAGGCTGGTCATGGCCGGGCTCTCGGTAATGCTTCTGGACAAGCGCTTGGTGAGATCAGCCTGGCTGGCGATAGCTGTAATGGCCGCTGCCCGACAGCAACAGCAAAACTGCTTATCAGGGTTACAGCCCACTTCAGAAACGGTTTCATGTTGTGCAGAAGATCGGTGATTCGGGAGTTGTACTTGTTGTGCTCTGTTCATGACTCGGTTTGAGTCGATGTGAAACTTCAGGCTGGCATTGCCGGCGTCCAGCTCTCGCAAAGTAAGGCCGGACATTCGCTGTGATTGTTGCCTTTTTCAAGCCGCAGCTTCTTTTGTGGCCTCTAAGCGCATTGCATGGCAGGAGAGCAAGCAAGCGTCTATGGCAAATGCCAGTGAACAGCGGCCAGCACTAGGCCGGGCTCAGGGCTGCAACAAAACGGCAGCACGGCAAGCTCTCATGTGGTTCAGGTTTCCTCTTTGTCCTTGGCGGCTGCTTCTGCAGCGGCTTTGCTGCTCCTTGCCTATGATATATATTTCTCATGCATGCTCGAAGCAGCAGCAGCAATGCTTGACAGTAAAGAGCCTTACCCCCGCAGCTGACAGCAGCAGCAGCGGCAGCACGAAGTAGTAGTAGTAGTAGTAGTAGTAGTAGCAGCAGTGGTAGTGGTAGTAGTAGTGGTAGTAGTAGTGGTAGCAGTAGTGGTAGTAGTAGTGGTAGTAGTAGTAGTGGTAGTAGTAGTAGTAGTAGTAGTAGCAGTAGTAGCAGTAGCAGTAGTAGTAGTAGTAGTAGTAGTTGTTGTTGTTGTAGCCATAGTAGTAGTTGTAGTAGCAGTAGGAGTAGTAGTAGTAGTAGTAGTAGTAGTAGCAGTAGTAGCAGAAGGAGTAGCAGAGGGAGTAGCAGCAGAAGTAGTTGTCGTAGTAGTAGTGGTAGTTGTAGTAGTAGTAGTAGCAGCAGCAGCAGCAGCAGCAGTTTCAGTCGTAGTAGCAGTCGTCGTCGCAGGAACAATAGTACAAGAAGTCGCAGTAGTCATCGTTGCCGTTGTCACAAAAACGATAACAATAATCGCTGCTGTGGCAGTGCTGTAAGTAGTCGTAGTAGTAGTAGTAGTAGTAGTAGTAGTAGTAATAATAATAATAATAGTAGCAGTAGGAGTTGCAGACGTACTTGTTGCTGCTGCATTGGCAGAAACAGTAGTGGTAGGGGAGTAGTGGTAGTGGTAACGGTCGTGGTGGTGCTAGTGCTCGTGCTCGTGCTGGTGCTGGTGCTGGTGCTGTTTCTGGTGCTGGTGCTGGTGCTGGTGCTAGTGCTAGTAGTGGTGGTAGCGCTAGTGGCAGCGGCAGTGGCGTAGTAGCGGTAGTGGTGGTGGTGGCGGTCGTCGCCGTCTATTAGAAGTTGTCGTCGTAATGATAGAGACGTATACTGTACACTCGCATGAATGTTAGCAGGAAAGCTGCATTGCACACTCTCGTCATCATGACCATGCAAAACACCATCGTCATCATCATCATCACCGACCAAAAAACTATGACCGGCAACATCTCGAACACATCGTGGCGATTTTCGCCATTGAAAGCATCGTCGTCGTGCCACCTCATCATCATGGCCATTAACGACACCATTGTCTTCGTCAGCCCCTCGTCTACCGAGGCCACATCAATCAGTGATAGCATCAGCGTCCACATCAGAAACATCATGAACATCATCAAGAGCCCTGCGATCGTCACACCAAAATGAATGTCGTCACCGTCACCACCGCAATCAAGGCATTAATGATCATCGCTACCTTCATCATCGGCATGATGACAAACGTCGTCATCGGCACCGTCGTCCACGTCATTGCATCATGCCGGCTTCGTCCAAGTCATCATCGTCGTTGACATCGCCACCAACAGACATCAGCCCCTCTCCGCTCCCTTTCCTTCACTACCCTTACCTCCCTGCCCTGCCCTCCCCCTCCCTCCCTCCCCCTCCTCCCTCCCCTCCCCCCACCCCTCCTTCCCGTCCCTCCCGTCCCCCACCCTCGCCTCCCTTGCCCTTGCCCTCATTAGCATCTTCAGCAGCGGCTAATATCCCGCACATTCATGTCAAATGCAACAACAAGGTCAACCTCCAAATAGGCCACATCAACATCAACAACGAATCCCACAGCTCATAACTGCATGAAAACCATCAGCACATTCATCACCAGTACCATCACCAGTACCATCGCTGGCATTGCCGCCGCCAATCCTCTTAATCTTCTTACTCATCCTGATCATCCTCTTTCATCCTGATCATCCTAATCGCCCGAAGCATCAGAATCATCATCGCCGTCACTATCTGTGTGGCTCCGTGTTGGCTGCGTATATCCAACGCCTAAGCTTGGCAAATCTGGAGGACAGGCAAGGTTGCCGCCCTGATAAGCCATAGTACATCCTGACAGAGCACGCACACCGTAGTTATGCTACGCGACTTGACAAGTAAGTGGAATCTAGCAAAAACAAAATCGAACAGCGTTGCCCAAGAATTCAAACCATAGAATGCATTTTGAGATCGCTTGCGACATCGCCAGTCGACAGATTGTAAAAGCGGGTCCAGTTGCATGCATGATGCCCCAGTTGAATGCCTTCACGAGTCATGACCATGTACTTAGTCTCCAACCATTGCTCTTCCCCTGTTGCGCATGCGGAGGAAAGGGGGGTTGTGATGCTTGGCATGTATCTGTGGTGGGGAGGTTGTGGCTGTCGCGATGCTATCCCGCGCGAATGTACATTCACCAAAAGCCAGGCTCAGGCCAGCACAGCGAAAGCCCAACCACGTCACGAGATAAGTAATGATTACGTAATTAGTGCACCAAAACCTTCGCATCGTCAAGCTACTTATCTGTGGAGCACAGTTGAGCTTTTTGTTGAAGCAATGGACTTGGTGAAACTGTGCTTGACCAGTCCATTGCACCCGCAATATCGCTCAATGGTGCGAAGTTCGAGTGGTTAGTTGGTATAGTGCTTCCATGATTTGCGTTGCTTCGCAGAGCGTGGTGTAGATTGGCTGCAGTGTCTTTTCGAGGCCCTCCATCCGAAAGGCCCTGTTCTGCACGTCGTAAAACCCGGTTCCAGGATCGATGGTCCACGACATTTTTCCCAAAATGGAGGAGCAGAAATGCCTGGTTTGCTCTCAACAGTTTTCCATGGGATCCTATAGGAGCAGAGCACCAACGTCTGCGTACAAGAGGAGGGTAATGATCGGTAGGAGCAGCGGTCTGTGGGGAAGTTCGCGCCGAGATGCTTCATCATCCTCCTCCTTATTAGTATTACCACCATCATCATCACCATCAACGTCATCATCATCATCATCGCACCAAAATCATCGTCAAGCTATCTGCGTCTCGACGGCCTCCGTGGGTTTCATCCATGTCTGTTGCTTCATGGCAACCACCCTCTGGGCAACCAACACGCGATCGAGGACCACTCCTCTTCACAGGCAAACGACCACCACCATCAGAACCAACATCAACGTCAGCACGGCATGACGTGGGATGTCGTCGGGATGTCTTACAAACAAGTGGATTGATGAACCAATCCCATCCCTAATTAACCGGTGGGGCAAAACGGCTCCAAAGAACAAGTCCATCCTGTCATGTCGCAATGCCCACAAAAACAAAACGGTCCCTCCATGCTGTCGGAAGAATGCCAGCTTGCTCAGGCAGTGGCTTTGCAGTGTGTGCCGGATTGCCTGCCCCCAAAATGCACAATAACTTGTGCCAGGCAAGGCAAATCCTGAAGCCCCGATACAGTAAGAGCTCAGGTGGCATAAAGCTTGCCTCGGCCTGCACCTGCGAAGGCACCACGGGTGCTGGCAAGAACCTGCCGCAATCCAAGACTCAACACTTCCACTACAAGAATCTCACGTAGTTTGCCACACGGCCCACCTGGGCATGAGATCGTTTGCTGTCGGCGCTGCCTTGCCAGATGCAGCCACCATTAGCAGCGATCACAGAGAGCCAAGCAAGGCGGACCGGAACAGCAGCCGAAGGATATGCCATGGGCAACCTTGAGAGCACTTCGGCACAAGGACAAACTTGCAGCAGCACAAACTGAGCACTCCGCGGTGTCACGGTGCTGTTCACCATGGCAGCCACGCTGGGAGGCACCGTGTACCAAGACTTGGTATTTTCCCCTGCCGCCACGAGCACACATGAAAGCGAACTTATCGGAACCGCCCGCCTTCCATACTCTGCAGTGGGATGTCCTGAAACACGGTTCCAGCAGCATGTTCACTGCACCTGACCCGCTCAATGTCCTCAGGGCCGACATTTGGAACAGGAGGAAGTGAGGGAATAGCTGGTGGAGGCGGCGGCGGTGGCGGGCCTGGAAAAGAGAGATTGGCAATCGACCGCTTTAGAGAAGCCTCATCCCCCCGCACATGGGCCGGTGCCCGAGGCTGGCAATGGCACAGCCGGAGGCACCTCTGAAGGCTCGGCAAACAAGATCCGATGCCCCCGACATGCCCAAACCTAAAGACATGTTCTACATATCGATGCTGCCTCGATGTCAGGCAATGGAGGGGGCGTGAAGCCAACTGCCTGCACGTTTGGTCGTATTGAGTCGTATTGCCATGTTCATCCATGTTCAAGGCCAGAGGTGGGACACTCACTCTGCCAGGTGTATCGAGTGTCTTGGCATCTGGCCATCGGAACCTGTTTTCCCAGTTGTGTCAAAGAGAGTCCTGCCTGATGGGAATCACGCTCTAGCATTCCGACCAGCGATGCAACTTGAACTACCTGGTGGGCATCTCGAACACTCGAGTCAGCTGCATTCCTGAGAAAGATGGCGAAGCAAAAGGGAGACGTCGAGCTGCGAGCTGCTGTCACTGCAATTGAAGTGCTATCAAGGCTCTGTGCGCAGGGGCACTCGGGTGAGTCAGCGCTGAGCAGCTTCGTTGCCTGCTGTAGAGACAGGCAGCATCCCACCGTGCGCAACGACTGGGCAGTTAGTTCTTTGGCGACATGCTAGAAACAGAATAGGACTGACAAGCAGCAGCCGAGGCGGCAGCAGCAGCAGAAATACAGATGCACACCGTCTCTCTTTTTGACCCGATTCTTGCAGCATGTGTTGCGTCACTGCCAGTTGGACAATACAAAGTTAGCCGACTTCCCGACCCCTCAACGGCGCAGTCCTTGTGAAGCAAGAGTAGAGTCCGGCCCTACGTGTCCTCTGCATGAGCGCAATCGCACAACACTTCCACGCTTGCACCACGTGGTGCCATCCAGCTCCAGCCAAAAGGCTTCAAGAAGTCATGTTTAGAGTATTTATGTGCAGTGTTTTGGTTGCGGCCCCTGCGGATCTAGTCCGGCATTGCTTCGCCACACGCTGTCGCAGGGGTGGCACATCCAGGCCAACAGAACGAATCGTGCTTGGTCGCCGAGGTGGCGTACTCCGTGAAAGTACGTGTCGTCAAAGACGACTGCCTGCCCCTCCGACCACGTCACTGTTTCATTTGCCACCCACATTTCTGGGCCAGGCGGTGTGATGAGGCCAAGGTGAACAGCAAGCCGGGGTTCAGTGGCGAAGTGAGGCTTGATCTCCGTGCCTGGGAGCAGGCGTGCAAAAGCGACGCCGGCATTGGGCATCCGCTCGGAGAAGCAGTGCGAGTTTATCTCTGGGCGAGTTTCAAGCAAGCCACAGCTGCGAGGAGCATATGGGCAAGCCGCCGTGGCCTTGCCATGCCGAACAAGATCTAGCAAGCCCCACTCCCTCGGAAGAGGAGTGAATTCAGTCTGCTGCTCTTGGACTGTACGAAAAATCTCGTCATACTCCGAGTCGGCAAGGACCAACTGGTACAGCTCGGATCGAAAAACATCAGCATGCTGCTCCAAGAAATGGGCAAAGGAGGGCCAAGCCTCGCGGGGCCAAACTGGCCAGTGCTTCGCGTGTGGAAGATAATCATCGTTATGATTAACTCTGTACGGGCCCTCGCCAGGGAGAAGGCTTTGGTGCCCAGCGAAGAATGGAAGATCTCGCATGATGTCAAGCTGTTCTTCAGCCTGTCGCAAGTACGTCAAAGCACCGTGGATGTCTCTTTCAGTGGCCAACTTTTTGCTCAGCTCCACTTGCAGAAGCAAGACGAACCTCCAGCGCCAGGCACACTTTCGCTTCTCAAAGTCTTCTTGCCCCGTGCTGGGCGAGGAGCATCCAGCTTCCAGAAGACTTGCTCTGTGCAGCTGAAGGGAGAGGACGGCTATGTCAATGTTCGGTCCAAAGCTTCGACTCGAAACCTCCTCGGCCTCTGGAAAACTCACACCCCACCAAAAATAAAGAAAAAGCATCTGGCCCAGCCCAATGGCAAACTTGAACCGAGACTCGTGCGACAAGCTGTACTCGGCCCAGGCCGTCAACCGATCCAATGTTGCGGCACGCAAAGCCGCATCGTCTGCAAGTCGAGGCTCCTCCTTTTGTGTATACAACTCCTTCATCCAGCTGCCCAAGAGGCCAAAGCTAAGTTCCTCCTCGCTGGTGGCACCGCTGCATTGGTTCGTAGCCCACAACTCCGCGGTACACTGGGGCAGAGCTTCGATACAAGCGTGAAGTTGGTCTAGCTGTGCCTTACTGCACCAAACTGCAACAGAGGAAGGGTAAGCTTGTCAAAGAAGTGCAGCCAGCACCGTGACAGAAGGGCATTAAGAGGTTGTGCTCCGCTGGTGCCTTTTCAGCCTATGTCATGCGCTGCCTCAACACGAAATATTATGCAGTCTCCGGAACGAACCACGAGAAGGGCGAAAGAATCTTAGCTCAGATTTGAAGTCCTAAGTCCGAAGGCTCTTGACTTGCGCCAATCCTTGAGATCGTTGAGGCAATGCCACAGAAGTCTGCTTCGGTTCGGTTCAATGCCACATCTCTGAAAACCGCTCGGTTGAGGCAAGGTGCAGCTGCGAAGAAGTACGAGGAAATCACGGCGCTGAGTAAAGTAAACATCGTGACCTCCATCTGCACCAAACCGAGCCGAGCAGTCAAGGCCATGGCTTTGGAAATCTTCGAGCCACTACAGGCAGGAGAGCAACAATCCGTTCTGAGCTGCCGACATGACGAGGCAACCCCGAGTTGTTTATGGCGCGGGCAGTTCCAGCCCCCCTTTCCCCCACCCCCACCCCCCGTTGCAGGCACGCAAGAACCAATTCAGGCTGATCGCGCTGGCCTACACCTGACTTAGTCCTCGAGCGTCCCATAGGGCCTTTACAGGGTGGGCAGGTTGAACTCAAGCCGAACCAATCCGAAAGCTTAGCGGCTTAGCATCGCTCGCCGAGAACAAAGTCTGCCGACCGCGGTTGGCCTTCCTCTCTGCGATCTTGTTCTATCAGACTTGATCGACAAGAGCCCAGACGAGCGAGCGGGACCCTTATGGCTGCCAGTACCCAACCTCCATTCGAAGGGTGATTTGCGCTTACGTGCCGTCAGGGTCGTAAAGGATTGCAATCGATCGCGTATCGAAAGGAGGGCGGTATTGTGCGCAAGTTACTGCACCACCCAATGGATAGCATTCGTTCGAAGAAGTGGAGACAAGCAATTAAATTGCACGCTGTCGTCCACTGACACTTTCTGGGCCTGCACCAATGGCGCCAGCAGCAGAAGCAACGATGCTCGACTCATGACAAAGCCACCAGTCCTGGGAGATGGCAAGCTTCCACACAGACACATGAGACACATGTGCCTGTGCTTGTTGCAATTGGCAATTGAAGCTGAGGCATGGGCACCGGAGCAGTGCTCAGATGATCTGGATGGGCTCTTACGATCCGAGCCGAGATGCCATCCGAGAAAGAGAAGTCTTGACACGGCTTGGCTTCTGGCAAGACAATCCACCCTGACTTTGCTAGTGCTCTCCCTTTGCGAATTCGGGCAATGCTCCGCAGGTAAAGTACTTGCAGTTTAGCGCGGCTCAGGGTTTGAGCATATGGATCCACATGTGTGAAGGCTTCCATAACCCGTAGACGTCATGTCTGCACCCACATGCCTGCTTGCAGGCTGCACGAGATGCTAGTGCAGTGTGTCCAGCGCTTCGTTTCAACACATGTAGGCTTTAAGCGACAACTACCTTCAGCGATTCGGCGAAAAGCATGGGAAGTATCTGACGCAGGCCATCATGGGCCGTCTGGGTTTGCTGCGGCATCGGACCCTGGACTGGCCCTATGTTGAAGGAGAACACAACACGCCTGGCTGCTGTCATCCGCTCAGATATCAAAGACACAGAGTCAAATGCTCAAAGGCTAGAGCTGTCGGCTGACTTAAACTACATGTCGTGAGCTCTGACTCTTCGTGCTTCTAAACGTGCACGCCGCACAATGGTGGGCTTTCTCCGGAAGTGGGGTTTGTCCTTGCACAAGCAAAGATGCCTCTCTAGACTTGAGAAAGTTCAGCGACTCATCAGTACGACTCAGGATAACTCCGAGAACGCGACTGTGGAGCTGTCACTGTGGCCATGTGACTGAGCCAGGACCTTTCCACATCAGACATGCGTGTCAGAGACTGCTCTGCTGGGAACAGCGTGTGGAAAACAGGATAGGACAGGAAAGGCAGGCAGAGAGAGGCTGATCTTGCGGCTCAAGATATGCTGAAGCAACTGTTGAAAACAAAGCTGCAAAGGCTGAACGGGAGCAGGGCTCGACTTTGAAACTCGATCCCAAGGAAAAAGCCAAAACAACCCTGTCATGAAGCTGTAAGAAGCTGAAAAACAGCTCAAGCAAGTTGAGCGAACGCTCCAAAAAACCTCAACAAAAATCCAAACGCGTCGTGTGCGTGTGCGTTTGCACATGTATGTGTCGCCAACTTTGGTTACTTGTTGTTCAGCTTCTGTTTAGCTTCTTCTTAGCTTTGTGTTGGCTGACGTTCAAGTTTTTGTTCCAGCTTTGTTTGTGCCTTTCCCCTACAAGACGCCACGAAGGCCCTGCCTCCCCCGTCCACCCCTCTTTGCTGTGACTGACCCTCAGGAGATCCAAGTCGTCTCGAGACCATTGATCTGCACCGCAAGTGGCAAAAACTCTAGGAAGTAAAAACCCCTTTTTCAGGCCGATAACCATATTTCCCCTGAAGAAGGGAAACCGTGCACAATGCAGTACATGCAGAGTACAGGCATCCCGAGAACCATTTTCAGGAGCAGTCCCGATTGGAAAGGCATGAAGCTCTGCAGGATGCAAAGAGTTTTCTGCGGGTGGGAACAAGTAACTGGCGGGCAAGGTCACACAATTCACCAACTAGGTCGTGGCCACGTATCTGCAAGGATCTTGGACGTAAGACAAGGCAAGGAGGTCGCTGTAAGTTGCTCTGTGCCCCTTGCATGTGATGCAGATACAGCGCAGCTCTGAGTAGTAGGATGCTGCAAACTTCCACGTTCGATCGGCGGATTTTACGGGTGCATAACAAGGCATGTATGGCATACACAGATGCACTGCTTGCGCTTTGCTATCTTCCCACTGCGCTCGTGGGCTGTGGGTGATAGACGTGCAGAACCCGACGGCACGTGCTGCTTGCACAGCAACACTTGACGACGATTTTGGTTTGACATCCTTAAAAACTATCGATGCCACAAGCCCCGAACCTTCACGGAAATGCTCGCAAACCAGGAGCTCAAACGCACACTCAAAGGGATGATGGCAAACTCCGCAGTACATCCTACAACGGCTGTGGCGACTTCAACGAAGGAAAGCACCAGTCTTCCCAGCACCTCAACCTCTGCTTCGCTTGAATCGTGCCATACAAGGCTTCCTAGCCTTACACAAGCTGACCAAAAAAAGCCGCTGCTCATGCACCGGGTGACATATGGTCCTCTGGACATGGGTGCACGAGACCCTTGCAAAACCTCTTTGTCCGAGACCCTTGCAAAGCCTCTTCGTCCTACTCTCGACTGACACATTCAAATCTCCAGCGACGCCTACCTTTCTCCCCTGAATTCAGAAACAAGAAAACCAGAATTCACAGAGGGAGCCTCAGCCCGTACTAAGCAATGATCACGAAGTGCTGCTTGCACCGTGCATGACTCTCAATTGAGCACAGGATCGCGCAGGACAACAGACCCCGAACCTAGCAGTGAGGTGTGGAAACCTCGACCAGACCTTTTTGAAGGATTTCGGACATGGCGCAGATTTGTACCAGGGGTACCTTCTTTTGCCTTTGCATGTCTCCGCCCTTTCTATGTCTCTCTCGCTCCCGCTCAGACTGTCCGCCGCAACTTTGCAATGCTCGAACTCATTGCCCGGGCTCGCAGCGGGAAGAACACTAGATCGCCGGACCTTCCCAGATTGGGCACTCATCTTTCATCACGAGTTAAGTACGACCAATATCGCAACCCAAATCCCGACGCTGTGCTGGCCTGGGAGAGTGGAAGAAGGATCGGCCGAATGGCGGACTGTGCCCTTGTGCAAGAGGGGCTGCAAATCCGAAAGCCAAACACATCCGGTTGTCGCACGCCTCGTGGATCGCCGAATCGCAACTTTCCGGCACTGTCACCGGCCTGCATGTGACATGTTGCGACGAGCTGCGCATGTGCGATCATGGCTAACTGACATGTCAGGCTTATGTCACCGCACTTCTGGCACAGCTTTTGCGTGCGCATAGTAGTTTGCGCCGACCCAGCTCGTCAAAGTGCGCGATGATGGCTGCCTCATCGATCAGACAGGGCAGCGCAAAACTCAGAAAGTGTTGGACACGAGAAATGCGGAACGAACTGGCTAAGCTTTGCACGTTTGAACGAGCAGGGTTCAACGATGGTTCCGTTGCTGCCCGCATGAAATCGTCCAGGCTTGGTCTTGGCCATGAGCTGAACTGAGCGGACGTCGGGTCTCCTGGACAGAACAGCATGATTACGGCTTATGTCCGGCCAGAGCTCGGAAAGTTTTGAAACAATCAACACTGCTTCGGAAAACGGTCACTGAGAAGCAGCATGCGATGGGTGCGGCATCGGACTCACTACCTCTGATAATTCGCGCATAATGTAAGCTCAAGTCTACTCTTGTATTGAACCCACGAGGTCATGCTTCCGATGGGTATATTCACAGGATGCATGCTGGGACGAGAGCGATTGGCGCTAGGACAAGTGGCTAGTATGCATACTTCTGCTCCGCTTCTGCTGCTCGTGTCCTTCGTTGGGTTCGAAGATGCCCGGAAACTTCTCTTCAGCTCGTGCTGCATGCACGGAAAGCACATGACGCCATTCCTCGACAAAATGCTCCTGGTCACAGGGTCTTCTCTATGCAAGTGGAAAACATGCAGTAACCAAAGACACAATTTGAAGCCAAAGCTAAACCAGTCCTCAAACTGGGACAGGAGCCCGGCATCTTCCAGCAACGGCTTCCATCGGGACATGCTTGCCCTCGGGTACACATCAGATTTGGCAGCCTCAAGTTCTGCCTGCTCTGCGTCATCAATAGCCTGATCCAGTTGGCCAGCTTGCATCAGCATGCTGCGAGCCATTGCCACCATTAGCTGCGCTTTGAGGGTCAGAAACATGTGGTTGGCCACCGCATTCATGTCGGAGGATACATAAAACCAAGACAGCTCCCATCGCCTTCCAAAGGACTGCCAGTGGTGCACGTGCCTTTCCCTTACGCTGCCGTGCAAAAACTCAAAGAAGCCCACTTGCTGCCAAAAACGGCCAGCTTCCACAAACTTCTCCATGTGAGCGAAATCGTGCAGCAGCATGTCTAAACAGTCCCGATGGCCGTAAACCTGCGACAGCAACCTCCTAGATGTGAGTGCACTGACACAGCGGGCACCATCTGCCTGCATGGCAAGCAACTCCTGTGGCTCAGGAATTCTGTAGATCAAGCACAAAGGCCTGCGACCCGCGTAGAACTCTTCCAAGCATATTGATACGTAATCTGGGATTCTGTGCAAGCGGGCCTTGCAGGCAAAGTCTTTCAATGTTGCCGTGTCTCTGGTCAATCCCAATTTGTCCAAACATCGCTCGCTCAGGACATCTTGCCCGATAAGTCCGTCGACTCGTTCATCGCAAAGTCTCGCTGAGAAATGGGGAGGCTGCTGTGGGACGTCTTGCGACTCTTTCTGTGGGCGTCGCCAGCCAGCGAGCAGACGATCTCCGTGCCGCAAACTGAGTGTGAGGAGAATGTAACAAACGCAAACATCCGGCGGCGACAGGACGCCTAATCCATGGAGCTCCTTCACAGTTTCCAGTTTGGGAGATAGGCTGGGAGCCTCTGCCAATGCTCGCTTCCTCAAAGCCTCAACCGAAGATGCCGCAGTTCCGCCAGCCATGGTGTTCAAGCTCGAGTGAAAGAGCCCATGAAGCGATTGAAGATGCAAAGCAGTGCTAGTGGAAAAGATTCTGAGAAGTTTTGCGAGTTTCGGACATAGAACCGTATGCAGGCAGCGCTTGTGTCAACGTGCATGTCAACCACTTCTCTGCCTCGCACACTTGTTGCTACGCAAGTGACCCACCTGGGCATAAAAGACCCCCACGTGGTATTCGCCCACGTGAGTGTGCGGCCTCAATGCTGGAAGAAGAACGGGCCCGAAGGGACTGCCGGGATGCCCCCCCGGCGAAGTGTGCATGCTGCGCACGTGTGTTTGTGCGCCTGCGTCCTTAGGAGCAGAGAGATTTTCCCAAGCCACCGTAAGTTCCAAGCCCATGGAATTCGCCGGGGCCGTGTACGGCCTCGCAGTGTTTCTGCATCTTACAAGTCGGTTCTAAATGCCGTAGTTCCAGCAACACCTCCGGAATATGCCAGCCTCGCTAGCGAGGCGAGTATGCGGGTTATCTCTGGAAATTTCTTGCGCTCAAGACCATCTCGTCAGAATTCTCCGTTAGCGCAAAGAGCCATAAGCCATGCCAAACTCGAGTATCTGGGAATCCCACCGCCCAATTAAACACGCTGTAGTTCAATGCCATGGCAGCTTCGGAGGCCTCATCAACGACTCCAGAACTCTGGGGCTTTTTTTAGCTGTCCAAGCTCCGGGCCATACCCGATCTTGTGAGATACCTGAAAACGGGTGGCAGGGACACAATCAACAATAGCGGTGCTTCGTTAGGCTTCTCCGCTGGCTGCTTCTGTGATCAGTAGTGGTGGCATGGTATTTTCTGCGCGCTGCAGACAGTCAACCGACCTGTGGCAATCCTGCGGATGCCGACTTGGGAAGCTCATCGAGACAGCTGCTGACTACTAAGCCTAACCTAAGCAGACCACTGCCCCATGCAGTGAATTGTGCCATGACTCTGTACTGTCCCGGCACTGCACCTACGATTAAATGCTTCCAGACCTGAACTGTCCATTAATGTCACAAAGGAGAACCTTGACAGACGTTGAAGGACTCTAGTCGCCAAAAAGCTGAATTCGCTGCTTCTCAATCTTAGAACATCCGGACTCCTTGAATGCAGCGTTGTCAAGGCCGGGGTGCATGGAAGTAACTTGCAGAGCTCGAAGTTCACACAATAATGCCGAGCAGCACTTCAAGACCCTAGTTTTACCCCAAGGCTCGAATCAGAATTGAATTGGACCGGGATTTTGCCAGGAGTTGTCACCAAAACTTCGCATCAAGACTGCTTCCAAGCATCGTCCTTGTGAATGCGGTAAAACCAGTCGCACACCTGAAGCTGCGCGAGGCGGTTGACAAAAGCCTCGGCTGTGCTACACAACAAGGCAATGCGCGGGTCTATGTGCAGTTCTTGTTCCAGTGACTCTGTGCCTTCACCTCAAGGGCGCATCTGCAAAAACTACGAACTTCCAGGCCTCGTCGTGGGTGATCAGAACGAGCTGGAATCGCGATTGGGCCCTTCTGGCTTCTATGAGATTGGCCAAGGCCTGGCCAAATCCCAGAGGATTTTCTGCAGCAGCCCTCACTGAAAGAAGCTTCAGATGAGCCCGTGCCTCAGCCAGCCCTCGGATGTTGGCAGCATCCAGATTCGTCGTCGGCTCATCAAGAGCGAGAACCCCACCTCTCAGACAGGCATGTCGTGCGCAGCAAGGCTTCAACAACCGGACTGACTGGACTACCGCATGCGCTTGCGGCATCATTGTAACACGCCGATCCCTGCTTCATCAATGGCACAGCAAAGTAGATACACCACGGGCCCTTGTCTACACATGGTCGCCATTTCGGCGCACACACACTCGGACACTTTAGGCGAGTCATGCGGTTCGAGGGCCGACCATTTAAGGCAGCCACAGTTCACGCAGAAGGAATCTGCTAAAGCCAGACGGATGATGAGGGAGCAAAGCACCCTCTGTCCCGCACTGCAGCGCCCACCTGGAGCACAGTCTTCGATCAAACCACGACAAGCTAGACAAAATGATTGACACGCTTTACCGCAACAAGGATGGTCGTGTCTCCACAACCTGTGTCTTTTAATCTGCATTAGCTCGAGGATCTGTATCAAACTATCGGTGGTAGAGAGGAATCTCTGATGGCAGGCAACTCGAAAACCCGAATTGCAATGAAACTTTGTTATTCCCCAACACCCTATTGCAATTCTTACGGCCCCAATATGGCATTTTGGAGCATTCGCTTCGGGCCCGCGCACCTTTGTGGGGAAGATGCTTACTGAAGTTTTGGGGAAGCCCGCTGATTGCCCTTTACATCATACTATAGTCACACAAGGACCAAACGGCGATAATTGCAAATGAAATGCTTCGATATTCCATCAATGGAGCAATACTCCTTCGATTGCAGTCTAGCCGGATCCATGAAATGGGAACCGGAGTTTACACAGAGCTCGACTCGAACGAACTACCACTCGATACTCCGAATCGAGAGGGTGGAACGCTCTGGGGGACCCCCATATTTGCAGTATTTTCGCACGTTGTGTGGCGAAAACCACTTTTGAAATACGAGGGTGGTTTAACACGTGCAAGTGCGCCATGCTCCAAACCAAATCGGTAAGGCATCGGTTTCTGTCATTCCATATACTAGAATTTTTCCTTGCAAACATTTTGCAGCATTTGTTCGCGAGCATGAGAAGAGTTAACCTTGCTGATAACAAATGATGAGAAAGGAACACGTGTATCCTTGCCACGAGCGTGTAGAGTATGCCCGCACTGATTTCAGAAGAGATGGTGATAGACTAGAGCCATATCTTTTTGCATGTGTGTGCACTGTCTTTCAATTAACTGTAAAAGTTTAAATGGCATTGCTTCTGGAACTTGCAAGTCAACATGTATGTAATTCTTATGCAAATCCACCCTACAGTCTGGGCGAACTAAGCCTGCAGCTTTTTACTACTACTGCTCGGGACCAGCTTGGATCCTTGCTTCGAACTTGAATGCTATTGCGGTGCATGCTTATCATATTACCAGGTACAGTACTATGGGCATGTCTTCAAAGCTTCTACATGACGACTTGTGGCTTAAAAAACACCCTATCAACATAAGGGGACGGCGGTATCTCTCGACTCCGGGTTTTGCGATGGAAGACTGTCTCCATGTCGCATGGTTTTGCTCGTAAAGCCCCTGTATCATATCACTGCTTAAACACAAGTATGGATCCTATTGTCAATCCCCACCCATGGTATGCGCCTTCCAGATGAATTTGGGGTCTCATGGAGACTTATTCTGACGAGCACCGCATCAATTTAAACACCTGGTATCTTGGACTACTGCGGTTAGTCTCCTGTCATATAACTTTGGTGTGTGGGCATGTCCCGCTCGCTACCTATGATCTTGTCACATTGGTGTAGCACACCCTAGTTTTGACATCGTTTTCATGTCTATTGGAGATTTGGCAACATGCTGCACAAGCTCGCCCCCCTCCTATGTATACACTCTCTGGCATAAAGATGTTTTTGTCTTGTAACTCCTTGAGCTTGAATTCCTACTGACCGCTTTGCAAAGTGCGCAATACAACCAAACTCTGCACGCCCGTGGTCTTCGACGGGGTTCCACTTCAGCTGGAACAGTGACAAAGAAACACTCCTTCGATGGCCTTATAAAGCCGCATCACATGCTTGGAAACCCAATATATACCCTCAATGGGATCTTTAGAATCCCCTTCTTTCACTTTGCTGATTCTTAGGGCTTCTAAAACAACTTTGGTATACACAGGTCTGTATCTACATTCAGTTGACTTATATTTATATGGCTTGAGATTTAAAAATCCGATAGGAGACGGTCTCGAACTAACCTTCAGACTCCGTTCAGTTCACATGCGGACTTTCCTTCTTAACCTGTCATTTTCAGATCTGTTACCTTACGTATGGTGCTTTCATTTTCATTATATGACTATACGACTAGGACAACATCAACCACAACCAAACCTCTTATAAGATAGACGCAGTGCGAGGTCACTACCTGCCAACATGCTGTAGAAGTCCTGAATCCCATACAGCACACATGGATGGATGTATACAACAATATCAACACCTTGTAAATAATACACGTATTCCCCAACTCTGTTTCCATATTTCTCACTGCCTCGCTCTATGTAGTGTGAAGCATACACAATTTCTGTCATAAATTCAGGGCAGCATCACCGGACTCGGTCCTTTTGCGCCTTTCTGCCCGTATATCTGGTATAGATACCTGCTTAGCGCTTTTATCAATTACGATTATGTGCCATCGATGTTGGAACGGACATCCCGCTTCTACCCTAATATGCTGTTAAATGGAAATCTTGCAATACAAGATACTTGGGACTGTCGTTTCGCATGCGGTACAGCAGTGCTTCGGAAACTCTAGTTAATTCTAGTTTTGCAGCACGACATTCGAGACATGAGTATGAACATCATTGGATATATCCGTTTTGGTTGTTTTTCGTTCAGCGACTCCATGTCATTTTGATATGCATGACGTCAATGCTGGATCGCGACCTTGCCAATGTGATATGAGACAATGATGCATTCGGAAAGCGATGCACTGTGAATATGCTGTCACGATGAACGTAAAAGTTTTTTGCCGGGGCTGATTTCAATTAGAAAATGGTAGGTCGCATTTAAGTTTAAAGTTTGAAAATCACCTTATCATATGTCATATTCAGAACTTACATGAACCTGGGTCTAGACGAGTAAATTGAATGTGCATGGGGATTCAGATGTCAGCCGAGCGCGCCACGCGCACGTGGGATCGAAACTAAACTCGGAGTGGCCGATGGCAACCGCAGGTTGGGTGGCCTTCAGGCCTCCCTGAAACCCCGGAGGCCTGGCCGGCTGGTGATTTTGCCCCCGACCCCGCCGCGGCCCTCTAGCGGCTGGCTGGAAGGCCGACTAGGCAGAGCCGGTGGGCATGCTCTGCACGCTGAGAGCAGGACGCATATCCATCTCTGCATCACCGCAAACCATGACGACACGGTAGTTGTAGGAGCGCCTCACAAGCTACACAAGTCCAAGCACTGATCTAGACATGACATCGCCATGAACTTGGAGTGGAACATTGCGCGACCGGATGCAGCAGAATCCACAGGTCCATCTCCATCTCCCTCTTCGGAATCCGACCTGCACTAGTGTATGCTAGCTGCTAGCAACAGAAGGCGTCCCAAGACATTCTAAGACTACAACATGCTGTCAATGCATGAGTTCGGCGTGATAAACCCGTTTCAAACTAACGTGCAAGCAGAAGCACACGAAGCCTCTATCTGACACAAAGCCTGAAGTGACTGAGGGTCAGCAGGATCACATCATCCATTGTGAATCCACCTGCTTCCCTGTTCTTGCAAGCTGCTTAACTATTCCTTATTCTTGCTACAGTCTTGTCCTATGCACTGCAGAGGTTCCAGTTTTTGTAGAACCGACTACAACTACTTACTTACCTTGCTTGCAATACCGCCACCAGTAGTACACATGCTACCGGCATCACTCTCGCCACTCTGGCCAGGCAGTTACAACAGTGTTTCAACCATGAGTTTCTACACCATGTGTACTTGCACTTTTGCACGCACTTTAGAGGCCCTGAATACTGCTGTTCAGAGCTCAAAGACACCACTAGTGCCACTTAAACTCATACCCACGATGCTACTGGTGCGGCAGCAGCTAATCCAAACGTGTGCCATGCTTGCTGTCGATTGCAGGCATCGTCGAAGTATAGGTTCAAAAACTGACGCCAAACCACCGTTCTACTGCCCATGCTTTGCCGCGCAAACTATGGCCACGTGTCGGTGCAAACAGTGGTGTATTGCGGTTTGTGTCATTCGTGTTACTGGTGCTGTTGCTGCCACGATTGCTGATCGCAAGATCTTAAAACCCCGGCGCCGCAGTGCACTCATCGCTCGAATTCCGCCGAGCCTGGACCGCCTGTTGCGGACACGGCTTGTCACTCGGTTTCTGCAGGACCGAATTAAACCATCACATGCAAAGCCCACGCGACCTGTGCACGTCGTACAACCTTGAAATGAAATCTTGAGGTCATCCGTGCGGGGGCGCTAATCGTCTGTTCCACTCGTTCCACTTGCTCCGACCGTTCCAGTCGTTCCACTCGTCCCACTCGCCCAGTACATCACCTGCTCCACAGCCCGAGTGGCGCAATAGTGTCGCGAATGACGCGGACGACTTCAATTCCTCGCCCCCTCCCTTGCGCGCTCGCACTGTTCTGGGGGCGCCAATGAATCAGTTTGTTCCAATCGTTCCACTCACTCCACTCGCGCTGCGCCTTATACCTGTTACCATTCCACTCGTTCCTGTTGCCTAGCGTAGCGCGAGTGGCACACGTGGGCGAGTGGTGCGAGTGGCGCGGATGACTTTAATTTTCCCCTCCCCCCGAGCGGTTTGCAATGTACATGTACATGTGCATGTACATGTACATGTACATGTACATGTACTACTACTACTACTACTACTACTACTACTACTGTGCTACAGCGCTACTACTATTAGTATACAAGTGTCGGTGTGGGGGGGGGGGGGCGAATCCGACCGTTCCACTCGTTCCACTCGATCCGACCGTTCCACTCGTTCCACTCGTTCCAGTCGTTCCACTCATTCCACTCGTCCACCTGTAATATCTTCACGTGCTCCACTCATTAGATTTCGTCTACAGCGCGAGTGGGTGGTGAGTGGGTGGCGAGTGGCGCGAGTGGCGAGAGTGGCGCGAGTGCTTCAATTCCTCGCCCCCCTCCCTTGTGCAGTCGCACTGTCCTGGGGGCGCCAATGAATCAATGTTCTAATCGTTCCACTCGCTCCATGCACTCGCCCTGTGCCTTACCTGTTCCATGCTTCCTGTTGCGTAGCTATGTCGCGAGTGGCGCGAGTGGCACGCGTGGGCGAGTGGCGCGAGCGGCTCGAGTGGCGAGGACGACTTTAATTTCACCCCCCCCCGCAATGGAGAACCCCAACAGCAGCAGAGAAGCCTTGCAAAAGCAGCACAACAGGATAGCGAGATGAAAACATACTGATTTCATGAAGGAGTTGAGATGTGATCTTGCTCGTGGTCTGCATCTACCTTCGTGCCACATCCGAAGTCAGGCTGCGACATGCATCACTCCACCGGTACACTCTCAAGCACTAACGATTGGAGCAGGATCCAAATCAGTTACTGCTCCGAGATGCTAGACTTCCTTGCATGCACGGATTGATGTCCGTTTACGTAGCTGTGCCAGCTCCCCAGCACAACACCCACGCTACGAACCTCACACTGATTCCGACGACCCGAGCCTTACGGCAACATAATCGATGTCTCTGCCGCGGTAAACCTTGCAGCAGTCCATTTCAGTTCAGCAACTATCACCATGTTCAAGCAAAACATAGCAAAACGGACCTAGAATAACGGGCAGAACAACACCCTTGCTTTGCGCATCTTCGCGCCAAACGTGATATCTTTAAGTACGGACATGTGCTGCTTCGTCTTTGCAGAGGCGGAGGAGCTCTTTGCCAGAGCTCTTTGATGGTCTTGTTGATCTCAGCCATCTTGAGGGAATGAAACTTCATCAGGGCCTTGTCGAGAGCTGAATGGTACCTGCCCAGATCCTGCATAGTCGACATTGTGTGAAGTATCACATGCTGGAGGACTTCATGCAGTCATACAAGGATTTCAAGCAGTCCTTCGCCGCCAACGCAGCGGACTCGTGCCGAATCGTTGCCTCTCGATGGCGTTGCTCCACTCCTGTCGGTTCGGGGTCAAGTCTCGCAGGCTGTGCACAGCTGCACTCTGCGCATTCTGACCCGTCCTGCGTACAGAGGGGAGGCCAGCTCAACTTCCAGAGATCTAATCGCCTCCCTGGTCTGGACGAGCTCTCCCTCTCGGAAAGAGCGCTGCTTTTGCAGCTCCATTGCCCGGGTCCTCACATTGGACAGCTGCTGCCGCAAAGCTTCAATATCTCGACCGCCCAGGTCTTTCAGCAAGGAACTGATCTCTTGCTGATGGCGCTCCACCTCTTCCTCAATGCTTTTAAGCCGAATGTTCGCCTGGAGCGCTTCGCGGATAGCTTCCTTCTTCTGGCGCTTTTCTTCGGCCGCTTCAAGCCGTGCCCGAAGTCCCTCGAGTTCGCGCTCTGCTGAGCGAACGCTGTCGTCCGCTATGGCCAGCTTGGCTTTTAGGACCTCTGCATTTTCGACACGACCCTGCATTACTTCGATTGACTTGGCAAGCTCCGTCAAAGCATCAACTTCACGCTGTAGGTTTCGAATTTGGGCATCTTGAGTGTCAAGGTCGTGTCGATACTTCGAAGCATTGCGTGCCCTGTCATCCCGCAGTTGTTTTGCACGAGCTGCAGTGGAATCGGCAGCAGCCCTTGCGCGGCGAGCTGCTTCGGTGCTTTCCTGAAGCTCGACCTTTCGGACCGCCAACTCCGAATCCACGTCGCTTCGCCTGGCCACTTGAGACTGGAGAACTTGCAGCCGTCCTTTCTGCTCACCCAGCTGGGTGCGCAGCTGCTCTTGTTGCTTAGCCAAGAGGTCCCGCTGCATGCGAACGGAGTCCTCCTCTTTGCCAAGCTCCACCAGTTGCTCTTGCAGCACCCGCAGCTGGTCACGCTCTGCCTGTGAAAATTCACCGTGCCCCCCTGACGCACCTTCTCCCCTCTCTACCCTGCACCCTGACCCGCTGCCCCGGCCTGCAGGGAAACCTTGGAGTTGGCACCGAGGAGACGTGCTTCTTTGCCACGGACGGCAACCCGCAGCTCCTCCACGGAGCTGGCGAGACGCCTCGTCTCTGAGATCAGTTCTGAAGCAACGAAGCGGTTTTTTCTTGACCGTGGCCACATAAGCCTTCAAGCATGAACCGAAGCCTCAATCGAAAATCCGAGCCACTGCAAGGCAGCGGCTTCCGGACGCAGCTCGTGGAGCGCCTTGACCTTTGACATTTGGCTGCGCGAATTTTAATGTCAGTTCATAACTTTTTCACCAGATGTAAGCGGCAGCCGAGAGTCTCTTTCCTCTAATCTCCGACGCTCCCGTTCTTCAGGCTCCAACAAACCACGCAGAGAGCCTCAGCTTCTGCGCAACATGCTGGGTGCACTACACACGCTTTGTTTTTTTCTTCGTTCATTGCAGAGATCAAAGCTCACGGCGAGGTTACATAGGAGCCATAACGACTTTTTGTTTGAGGACCTTCTTCCATAATGACTTAGGCTTCAGGGTGCTGAGATCGCGGCGTTCCTCCTCTGCTGCAGGAATGACCTCCTTTTGCCGTCTCGGCATCTCCTCCTTTCGCAACTGATCAAGACGCTCCCAGCGAGGACGCTGAGCTTCGAGGGCAGCTTCCTGCAATTGGACCTCCTTGAGCTTTTGCTGGCTGGATTCCAGAAAACCCGGGATTTTGGCAATCAACTTTTCCATTGCATCCTCGAAGGTTGCCAAGTCACCCTCACCACAGAAACCACGTTTGCAAAACTGGCAGATGTTCTTCGACCGCGACTTTTCTCGGAACTTCTCGTACATGTGCTTTGCACTTTCGGTCATTGACACATCCTTTCGAGCCAGCTCTATTTGCTGCTTCACATCTTGCAACCTGGCTTTGAACTCAGAAGCGGCGCTGCTGTGACTGGCGCCAGAGGAGGCAGAAGGCACCCCAAGTTCCGATGCGATTCTGGCATCTTCCTGCTGGAGACGATGCAATTCTGCTTCAGCGCTGGCTTTGCGGGCCACTGCAACACCAACACGGTTCTGAAGCTCTTGGCACTTCCTCGCCTGATCTTGCAGCGATGCCTGCGACTCGTGCAGTGCAGCCACCACTTTGGCTTCCGCTTCAGAGGCTTCCGGCATTTGGCCCAGCAGCGGCACTAGGCCAGGTCGCAAGTCACTAAGCTTTTTGCCGAGCTCAGCTTCAGTTTCTCTAAGGCGCTGTCGCAAAGCATCAACCTCTGCGTGCACACTGCTTTGGGCTTCCAGTTGTGCCACCTCGCTGCTTTTGCGAGATAAGGAATACTGTAAATCGTGGCGTCGCCGGCCTATGTCCTCCTGACGAGCCTCCAGGCGTCGCAAACGGGAATCGTTTCCCTCTGCTCCCAAAGCTGCTTCGTTCTCCCTCATGGCACGAACCAACGCATCCAGGTCTGGCCCAGCCCGGGAGAGGGTCTTGGCCTCCTCCTCAAGTCGGCCAACGGCTTTAGTGCAGTCCTGGATTCGGGCTTCATGCTTAGAAGCTTCCAAGGCGGCTTCCTGCAAGGCACGCTCGGCTGAGGCTATGCATTCCTCTGCTTGTGAATCTCGCTGTCTCTGGTCCCGTTCTGCCTGCGCGAATTTTGCAGCTTCGGAGTCCAACCTGGCACGAAGTGCGTCAACTGACGATTCATTCGCCTGCAGCAGGCGAGATTGCAAGTCTGCCCTTCTGGATGTCAGCAACTCTGCCGCTGCAACTGTCTCGCCCATGTCCTCTCGCAACTGGCGAGATGCGTGCACGGCTGCCTGGTACTGCGCCTCTCCCTTGCTTACATCCGATTTCGCCTGTCTGACCTGCTGGTCACTTTGTACAACTTGACGTTCGTTGAACTGCCGGGCTTGTTCTTGCAGCTCGTTTAAACTCTCCCGAAAGTATTGCTGTCCTTTCTGCTTCATGAGTTCTGTCGCTTCTGCCTTATCCTTTTGACAACGACCGATGAGGCTTTTTAGCTCAGCAACTCGGATCCCACAACTTTCATACTGGGCCAAGTCAATCTCTGCCTTCTGCACCTCCTCACCAGCCGAAGCTAACTTGGAATCTAATCCTTCAAGCTCGTTAGACAACTCTTTAGCTGTTCTTTCGCGGTCTTCCTTCTGGCCAGCCAACCTACGAGCTTGATCCAGATGTGCTTGCGAAAGGTCAGCATCAGCTTTGCGGTCGCGAGTGGTTTTTGTCCAATCCCTCTGCACCTCCTTAATGTTCTGAAGCGCTTTCGTATAGCGAGTTGCGCCAAAGATGTCATCAAAGCGCTTCTTCACACTTGCTGCTTCCTGCAACGGCCATGACGACTCCTCTTGGTGACAGAAGATGACGTTTTCAAGCACGGCACGAGAAACCCCCATGAGTTCGGGGACCTGCGTATCCATGTCTGCGCATCTATGACTGAGACTTGCCTTGCTGCCATCCTCGGCCGTCGTTCGCAAGACACTCTCCAAAGCTTTGAAAGCAGGCTTCATTCGGCCTGCCACGCGACGGTTGGCTAGCTGGAAGGATCGGATTGCACAGATCTCGCGGTCCTTCTGCTCAGCACCAGCCCTGAACAGCATGCGGATCTGACCCTTCACTTCAGGAAGGCGTGCTACTTGGGGGTCGTGAACGAATCCGTGACCGTTTTTAGCATTGGGCGGCAGCATTCCAGCAGAAGCCATCTTCAAGCATTCAATGATGGTTGTCTTTCCCGAGCCATTCGGCCCGACGATCAGGGTGACCGGCTTCTCAAATTCAATCACCTCCATTCGCTCATGGTCAAAGCTTCGTATGCCCTGGATGCCCAGCTTGGAGATGGTCGTCATGGCGGAACCACCGAAACAAATACGGTCACAGCACTCTTTGTGAAAAGCATGTTGGGAATGCGGCGTTCTGGAAGCACAGTTGAGATGTCAAACTGATGATGCCTCTGCATTGCTTCATTCATTAAGTCATTAAGTCAAGCTGTATCTTCCGGGCATGTGGACGTTGCACCCACAGCCCAAACTAAACGGCTGCATGCCAACTGCCAACTGCAATTTAGCACAAACACGCGACTACAGCAAGAAGAAACAGCAGCTCTTGTTTTGACAACGTCGCGCAAAATGCCCATGCAAGACGCTGAGCCATTGTTTACTCACTCGCCATTCGTGCCCAGCCTGCCAGCATGACCACTAGATCAGACGATATCGGACGTCAGCTCTCCGCTGTTGGCCTCCGCTCCGTAGATGGCTGCATCCCCGTGGCGCTGCAACCGGAGCCGAAGCCTGCCACGGCGGCCAAGTCACTCCAACATTGACTGTCCATACCTACGAGGCTGCATGAGGCTGCACAGGCTGCATGTCCTCACCTCCCAACGAAAAGTGCTCGGAGTCTCTCCACGCCTGGTGAGCACCGCTGCTTGCTCTCACTCTTAGGCTTAGATTGACCTCCCTTGCCTGCGCGCTTGCTTGCAATGGTTTCGTAAGTTTGAGGACTGGGGCGTGACTCCAGCTGCCAAGCCGTCTGTATCGTCTCTGAGTTGAAAGATTCATGCCCACCCTCCCTGTCTCCCTTCTCCTCCCCTTCCCCTCCCCGCTTAGCCCGCAAACCCTCGACCAGCATGATGCGAGCAGCAGCCACAAAACGGACAGTACTCTGGCCCAACATCGTTCTTGCTTGCTTGCTTCCTTGCTTGCTTGCTCCCTCCGGCTTCGCTTGCCTTGCGTAGCCACGCTCTGGTGTCAAGCGACTTCAGCACCTACTGCTGCCAGTACCTGGTCCCCACTCAGGACTCAAACTATCAAAGTTTCCTTTGCTCAGCTACTCCTGGGACGCCGATGTCTCGACTCGAAAATTTGCACCTGCACGACTGTATCCCGTTCTTTCTCCTGCCGGGTCGAAGGGGCACACCTCTGCGCAGAAGCACACCTCTTTGTCTGCGGCAAGGGCAGGTTTGGCACTCTCTCTCTTCGGCTCTCCTGGGCATGAGGTGGTCAGGCGGCCCGGGCCGCCCGAACAGTTTTCGGACTTTTGACAAATTCTGTCGTGACAGATTCTCTGCACTGCCATCGGCAGTTCACTTCTGGTGGAAAGGCTTTCCACACGCGAAACACTTGCTTGCTTCAGAGCAAAGGCGCTCGAGCGCCCTCCCCCGAAGAGGCTCTCGCGAAACACTCTTCCACCACACAGCCAAAGAGAAGGCAGGTCGCTCCCTCTTGCGCACGTGCGCGCCCTGGTCGCCCCTGTCTTGCTGCGCCTAGAAGCCACCGTGGGCGACGCATGCATGCAGTGTCCTTTGACCGTCATGGAAACTTCCACCCGCAGTGAACACCACGGGGGCACTGGTCCTCAACAGGGATAATGTAAGTAGTCTGGCCGGGGACTCAGTGCGGTGTGTGTTTCAGTGTTGCGAGGGGACCAGATGCAAAGAAGTGGACATGCGTTGGCTACTTCAGCACTAGGGGGCCTTGACACATGCTAGGGGAACACAAGCCAGCAAGCATGCGTCATGCTCCGTCTTCGACAAAGCACCTTAGCGCCACCATCTATGCGCGGGGGACCGGTCCCTACAAACATGTCTTGGTCTTGATGCCCAGGCCTTACCATAGTTACATGCATGTTTCGAAGTAGTAGGGGACCAACATGGTGCAATATGCAGTTTGCTGCCAATGCACTCGGGGGGGACGAACACCAGTTGCACTAGTTGTGTTGCGTTTGTGGGAAAATCCGAGCACACAGAGTGTAAACTTGCAACAAATTGCGAGTTCGATCGAGTTTGAAACACGGTAGCGGCAGCAGCCTTTTGTGAAGATGAGGCCGGGGGTTTGGGTTACATAATGTTACTTCAGGCGGGATGTCAGAGTTGCAACACAGCGGGCCTCATCTGTTAAAGCTTTCGCGAAACACTAATTCTTTCGCCAGGGCTAGGGACAAAGGGAGCAAGCCCCCTATGCAAAACACTCTCTCGCTCTCTCTTCTTTCCCCAGGGCTGTGGTGGGGAGTTGCCTCCTCTCTCTCTCTCTCTCTCTCTCGCTCTCTCTGACTCTCCCTCCCCTTGCATCAGGCCGTTCGAGGGGGTTTCGAGCTGCAACGACATGACTGCGGTCTTCATGCAGGAGGAGGCATCGATGCTTTTCTACAGCCATACTTCTTAGTACAACATGGGAAGTAGTACGTAGCTGTAGTATTGTTGTGGACTCTGCGAGGCTAGATCTTCATGCCTTTGCAGTTTCTGTGCGCCGTGTATCTTCTCCACGCAAAGCCGAGCCTTTCGCGAGCAGTGTGGAGAGCAGATATCCCCTCCGGCATTCCTCCGAACCACGGGAGGCACAGCAGGCGCAAATCCCAAGAACAATCTCAAGTTGTTTCCAGCTTCATGTTTGCTGCTGGTTGGTTGTGGGGCACATGATGCGTGACGACGCTTCAAAGAAGCCACAGGCATTCCTTCGTATCCTTCCAACTCAATCGAAGGGTCTTAGCACGTTCCCGACGAGTCTCCACAGCCATAGTCTAGATACCAGCATGTCAATCCGATTGCTGTGCGCAAGCCAAGCGTCCAGAGCATGGCTCGCACTGCTGGCCACGGCCCAGCAGCTGCAGAAGCGTTGCCTTGTGCTCCGTCCTGCAGTCTGACGCTCATTGGCAGATAACCCGCGGATGGTCGGCCCCGTTGGATCGTGCAGACTTCCGCAACGTGAATTACATAGCCCAGGAGAGGGCGGCTGGATCCCGCCGCATACCATGAGGGTTGCAGATTCCGGCAGCCATCCTGTCTTGAAATCGGGGTGGAGAAGCCACACGCGCCTGCAGGTCCAGATTACCCAAGTGGCGGAACGAAAAACTGCACTTTTCAGGCCCGCCTTCGAGCAAGCGGCGGAGGCTGGCCGAGCAGCTGGCATGACCGTATCACTTGCGCATGTCCTCGTGTCAGGTCATAAGCTGCAGGTGCAGAAGTTTCAGCATGGCTGTGTGGACAAGGGCTTGTGCCGAGCATCGGCGATGCGCCGTCATCTGATGATGCAGGTTGCAGTCGGAGTGTACTGGGTTCCGCCAGGGGCCCCTGGCGCTCCCACAAAGTCACAGTCACAGGCCGAGAGCCGAGAGAGACGAGAGAGACGAGAGAGGCGAGCCTGCCTGGGGGGTTTTCGGGGCGCCGGGCGGTTTCATTGCTGCCGATCCCCTCGCAGGTCGGCAAGATTCGGCACGGCAGCAACATGTCTCATCCGTGGATGCAGTCATCTGAGCACGAGACGGAATGACTTTGGCAACAGCGCCGATTGTGCGTCGTTGAGGCGGAGCTGCAGTCCTGAAGTGAACCTCAGCTGGTGCAGTAATTACTTTGGTGTGTGTAGGGGAGAGCTTCGACACAGCCGAGCTACAGTCACTCTGCTCGGCGCTTTGGGCTTGCAGTTCTGATCAGAGATGAAATTTCTGCTTTCTTGTTTCCTGCCCAAGAAAATGCATAAGTCTTTCAATCTCCTGTCAGAATGACTTCTTTCCCGGCCTTTGGCCACACTCATGTGCGGGCTCCGAGGGTTGCTTTCCTCGAGCACACGGCATGTGCAAGCCACGTTGCGCCGTCACAGACCCGCCTTTGGAGAGATGCTTCCGCACACCGTGCATCGAAGCAGGCCGTGGAGCCTCACACGATTTGAGGGTCTGCAAGTTACGTTCACGACAAGCACATGCCGATTTCTACCGATGTCGCATCTTGACGGTCTACCCCAAGGTCTGCAACAGACCTGGAGAAAACCCACAGCGCCTCCAAAGCCCGCCTCTCCACCCAGAGCTGTTTTGGACCTTGGCGTCGGTACACATGGCAGCCTATAGGCTCCTTATGAAGTTCCGTGTTGTCATTTTTGAAGCTGAGCTACTCCAAACCGGCTGAGCATGCTCCACAGCTCTGTGCTGCTCGACCCAGTCCTCCAAGTATGCTGGAGCACCAAGCCGCATCAACGTTTTGTTCAAGAAGCTTGGCCTTCACTTTCCTCTTGCTTGCCCTGTGCCCAGGCCTGAAAGTTCGATGGGCCGTGGCTGATCAGCACCCTTTGTGGTCGTGCCCGCAGATCAGGTGAGGCCGGTGAGGCCTTGGAAGAGATGTGCTTCGGCAATCGCAACGGTTTCAGCTTCAACGAACCAACCCAGTACGATCAAGTAAGATGTACGACCAGCGGCTTCGTTCTCAGGCGACTGATCTGATGGTGACTGCCCAGCAATTTCCGGGAGAATAATTTGTGACACCTTTGCCTGAGCTCTTTCGTGCAGCCTCGAGATTGCTCTCGTCACACCTATGACATACCAGGCAGCCTTCCTGGCAGAAGTCTGGCATAACGCATCGGAAACGTTCTGCCAAGTGTCGTCTGCAGTCCTGCTGTGTCAGAGAATGCGAGCGGAGTCTAACCCACAGGCAAACGACGTTCGTCATGTTTTGGCCGGGTGGCACAGGGGTCACCTGCCGGCTGAAGCAAGTATTCTTGTCTGAGGGCTGCTGCTTGACCTCAAGCAATTTCCCAGGAATTAACTGGCTCCGACTGGGAGCTTTCTTTGAAACCATGCGCGCATTGCACTGCCAAGCGTCGTCCACAGTCCTCGTCCCCCCGAAACAAAAAGTACTGTCAGCACTTGCAGCACAAAACTGTGTGCACTTGCTGCTGTGCCACTGATTGCTAGCAAAGTAACGTTCCAGACACTTGCCGGCTCAACGCACCAGCCATTTTTTCCGCAAGCTGGTGCTTTGCCTTACATCGCATGACAGACCTGTTCCGTAGCAACGGACCCTGAAGACACGGGCACTGAATTCGGGCCGAGAGTCGTCCACCACCCTCGGCTCGAAACTTCACGTGACATCAAGGAGCGGCCACGCATGCTGGATGTTACTAGGTCCATTGGGCATTCGTAGCTTGTCATGCCAGATAGCGCCGGAGACACTTGCCGGCTGAACGAGAGCGCCACTGCCTCGCAAGGCGTCGTGACTGCAGGCGATACAAACCGAAACACGCTCACGCTGGGTTCTCCAAGAAGTGTGCAGCGCCTGCAAAGAGCTCAGTCGCCTTTCCATCGCCTGGTTGGCGATTTGTGAAACGGACAAGCGAATCTGCACGGGGCGCAGCCTGCACACCGACATCCGCGGAAAGCCTTGGTCAGAGCCAAGGCCGCTCGAAACAACCGAAAGCCTGCTCCACAGTTACCAGCTGGGGAACTCAAGCTGGATGCAAGAGCCGCCCGCATGAGAGCCTCGCGCAGTTGACAGGCGTAGAGAGCTTCAGTGATGAATTGCTGACGGGCCACTCGCTGGAGGAGGACATCCTGGGCTGTACCTGCGTGACAGCACAGAGGCCTCTTGCTGGTCCTGTGAGCAGCTTTCAGCTGAGAGGCAATATCGGGCCAAGCTCTTGCGCCGGCGGCCCTACGTCGCGGCGATGACGACTGCTTAGTCGTCGGCTCGACAGTCGGGAGCCGGCGTCGCTGTGGTGACCTCTTGAGCTTCAGGCAGGCACAGGCGAGGGCAGACAGCAGCTTATTTGTGACTGAGACGCTCAATTCGTCGATCTTCGGGTCGTCGGAGGGTGCAGCAGCCGCCCCGGCCGCCCCAGCCACCACGTCCGGCCCAGCCCCACTCAGACCCGGCTCACTCAAACCCGGCTCAGAAGCTGGACTCGCCGCTTCCGGCGAGGGTGGCTGCTCGGTTGCAGCCGGCCCTGACCCCGACTCTCCTGGCGGCAGTGGCCCTGCTTCCGACGCCTCGGGATCCTCTGGCGGCTCTGGCGGCAGGTGAAAGGAGATCTCGGAAGGCTGGAGAGCGCTTTCCTTGGACTTGGGTCTCAGAGATCTTCGCCTCAAAGGGCTCACCGGACTGCTCGGTACGCTCGGGCTCCGCGGGCTTGCAAAGCCAGAGCTCGTCGTCACATCCAGAAACGCACTCACCCGTAGTTTGCCCGGCCGCCCCAGAGCATCACCGTGCCTCAAGCGCCAGCTGCTATGGCAACTGTTTCACAAATTTAGCTGCAATCAATAAGCCTGCCGGAGTTTGCTGGCGTGTCCCCGTCACAAGGCGAGTGATCTAACCTTGGCAAGACATGCGTCATCAGAATCGTTGTACCCATCTCGGCACACTCTCGACAAGTTGGGCGTACTCTCGGTTGGATTCAGTTACATTTCAAAACTAGATGTGCATGTCTGCTGGCACTTGTGTGCCAAGCTTGCTGCGACCTGGAACCAGCAGCGAGGATACCATACACAGCGAGGATGCTAGTTGCTTCGTTAAGTTCCGTATCACGTGCAGGTACACCAGAGTGGCCAACTCTGGTTTCCGACATTACTGGTAACTTCGTTGGATGCAGTCCCAGTGATGTGCTGCGTCGCCCTGCTGTGTAAATTCGGATACACGATCGTCTTGCGTGCTTGCTTGTCCTCCCAAAACAATACGACTCAATACGACAACTTGCATGACATGAAATCTCTGAGCATACCCATGGACAGCGCATGACCGAGGACCGCTCACACACACACACAGCCCCTTGATGGGGCGCATTTGCTGCTGCTCGGGTGCAATCGGCAGTCGCGGAGAGAAGCAACACTTCAACATGGACCGGATACTTGAACGAGTATTGTGTTGCCGACGTGAGTCGAAGCACTGACTGTGGCGTGGCTTCGGGGGTCCCCACCAGAAAAACAACAACGACAAACCGTGCAGGTAACGAGTGCTGCTGGTTCTCCCCCTGGTGTGCTACTGTGCCGGGGCCTGTTTACCGAAAACAACAGAATCATCACGAAGTCATGTTGTATCATACTATGTTGACGCTGGTGCTCTCGGTCTCTGTCTCCTCTGCTTCTTCCTCGTCTTTTTCTTATTTCGTGTGTGGTGGCAAACTGGCCTGCTCAGCGATTCGGGGCTCGCCGGTGACATCTCTCCTCCTGCACAAGCGCTTGAAACGGCTAAGGGCATCTAAGCGACTGAGGTAGCTGTCTCAAAGCACCTTGCACACTGTGCCGTCGTGCAACCCGAATAAATCGCTCTGCTGCATCATCGACCTGATGGCGAATGCAGCTGCGTCTCGCTGAGCCTATCGATCCAGCTCCGGCCTGGCTGTTCCTGCGGCTCAAACCACCTTCCATCTTGTCACCTGGTAAAATGCCACGACCACCAACGGGTCGAAAATCGATCGAGCGAGCCTGGCTTGATCGGGATCTTCATAGATTTTCCAAACCTCAGGAACTTGAGAAAGTGAAGAGGGGCATATGCGCGGAGGGCAAACCATCTTTCGTGCATCGAAGCAGCGCGACAATCACTTTGTACCTAGGCAGCAGGCAATAGCAGGGGGCAGCGCAGTTTCCGCATACGCGAAGAGTGCTGCGAAGAGTCTTCACCTCCTCTTCAACCTCCTCTGGCTCAATGCGAAAGGTCTTCTGCCTACATGAGCGAGCTCCGTATAGCTCCGTCACTCACATACAAAAGCAAGCATTGCAAACGCTGCCTCTTGGCTTTTGTTGCCAATCTTTTCTGAATTTTTCCTGCACCCAGGGAGCAAGGTAAAGTCCGGACCCCGCCGACAGAAACGCAACTCGCGCCGAGCAGCGGAGTTCTGCTGCTGGTTTTTCATCAGCGCTAGGGTTCGAATCGGACCCCCCGTCGTCATCTGGTTCTTTGTCCTGGAACAATGCAGCGCTAAGCATTGCAAAGGCAATGCAAAGGCCAGGCCCTCCATCTTCGGTCCTTGCTGGTCTTGCCGCTGGCAAGTCTGGCCAGCTCTCGAGATGCTGTCTCGCTCGTCAGGCGCTGATACCGAAGGTGGGGCCTCAGTGCCAAAGACTGGGCGTTAAGTTGAACGCATCATCCTACGATGGGGCAGCGGCCACACCAGCTGTTCCTGCCGGCAATCACTCATAGACAAAGAATCATCCGGAGACAGCTTCGCATCAAGACCAGAATGGTTGCAGACAAGAGTCAGATCCATCCATCAAGCTTTCGTCATAAGGATCTGGAAGTGGTGTCTCCAAGTGGCACGAGGCACCTCTCTACCCCGCTAGATATGGCATACGGTGTGTTTCGTTGAAACATCTTGAGTGCAAAGTCGGCTGAACAGCCAGCAAACCAACTAAACCAAGGGTCAAATGGCTCGTCCGATCGTTGATCCCGCAAGCATCAAGCGGATTGGATTGAATTCGCTAGCCGCCGGCTTGTTTCTCGCCTCGGCCTCATCTCTCTTGGACCTGATTTGTGCGTCTTCATTCCTTCACATCTTGATTGATTCATGCTTGGAGGCAGTGTGGCATGCGGAAGAGGTGCTGCTAATTCAGGCGTTCCAGCGTCTTCGGGAACCTAATTTGACTACTAGCTGCCGCCAAGTAGCTTTGTGTCATTGGGTGTTTCCACACGTAATGCGGCGTTCCGTGCTGTTTGTCGATCCTGTCACAAAACGGGAACGAATGAACCTGTGGTGACATGACAGGACATGCATCATTACAGCAACGTTGCTCAAGAAGAACTTAATGCGACTTGCCTCATCCGGTACAAGATCACGCTGTCTTCTTGATTCCGTCCTTCGCAAACGGCGCAGGATGCTTGCAACGTAATGCTGCGACGGTTGCTGTGGGAGTGCTGTGTAGGCTGGCAGTGTCTCTGTAGCATGATGTTCATCGTTTTGTCGGGAAGTGCCGCGATTTTCGTTGTGAATCTGCAGAATTATGGGAAGTTCCCGGAAGCATTAACTCGCTTGTGCTTGCGCATCGATTTCTAAACAAATGGAAAGTTTCTCCTTTCGAAACCTGTGGCCAAAACTTATTCCCCTGCTCTGCCTTAATTATGCCGCCTCTACTACGACCACGACTTCTGTGGCGACGACTACTACCATTAAGTACTCCTGCTACTTTCACTACTGCTACTGCTGCTGCTGCTACTACTACTACTACTTCTTCTACTACTACTGCTACCAC